>JADXDR010000083.1:900709-914127 GCA_025026875.1 Chlorella ohadii
GCGCTGGTGCGTGCCGTGGACGAGCGGGTGGCGGCTGCGCTGCAGCGCTGCCTGGGCCTGCTGCGCAGCCAGGCGGACATGACGCTGGTGGCGGAGCAGCAGCGCGCAGACTTCTGCCCTCCAGAGGCAGCGCCGCCGCCCAGCCTGGAGGAGCCCACGCCGGCGGCCGCAGCAGTGTGTGCGCTGCTGGGGGCGGCTGTGGACGCTGCGGAGCAGCACCTGCATGGGCCCAACCTGGCGGCCTTCCTGGCAGAGGTGCGTTAGGGAGTGCGGCAGGCACTGGGCTAGCAAGCCCTTGCGTTACTGCTGGGATGCCGGGTTTAGGGCACCTCTCATAACACCCCTAATCAATGTCTTGGCACTGCGCTGGCCAGGCAGTTGGCTGGTAGCCCTGCTGTTGCACTAGGGCTTGGCATGGGGGGCNTGTGATGTGCCAGCTGCCAACCTGGGATGGGCGGAGCGCTTGCCAGACAGCCAGGTTGCCCTCAGCAATGTACCATGCACCCCCGCCCACCTCTGCAGCTGGGCCGACGCACATGCTCGCTGCTGGACGCGCACCAGCAGCGCTTTGTGTTTTCGCCGCTGGGCGCGCTGCGCTGGAAGCGCGACTTGGCCAAGTATGCCGCGCTGGGCGCACGCCTGCGCTCGCCGCCGGCACGGCGCCACCTGGACGACATGCAGGTGGGCGCAGGTTGGCTGGGGCTGGGGCTGGGGCTGGAGGTAAGGTGTAGAAGCAGCAAAAAGACCTCAGGTTGGAAGGGGGAGGCTGGCGGACTTCAGCTGTTTTGGGAGGGGATGTTGTGGGATTTACCGTCGAGAGCGATGTTAAAGGTTGTGGTATTTTCCATCAAAGCATGCGGTGGCTGGCTGTGCATCGTTCAGTCAATGTCTTTTCATCCACCATGGCAGCAGAACTAAATCGCACAGGCAGCGCGTGCATGCGTCCATCATGCACTTGCCCAGCCCTGCCCCCTTGCACCTGCTGCCTTGGCCACAGGCGCACGTCAACATGCTGATTGTGGCGCCCGGCTCGCTGCTGGCGCTGGTGGATGGCAGCCTGCGCATCCCGCACGCCACCGCGCTGGCGGTAATCCAGCTGCGGGANGACTTTCGNACTGTACGAGTTGGGGANGGCGGCATCACGCTGTCTGCGCTGTTCAGCGGCGAGTGAGGCGGCAGCGGCAGCGCACACCTGCGAGGCCGCCCTCTTTGTGCCTTGCAGTGCCTGATCCCGATGCCTGATATCCTTGTCTCTGAGTTTGTGTCCTGAAAAAGTATTACATAGGAGCAGCACAGCCAGTGCCAGGGCACGCCAGCTGGCCTTGCCCAGCTTGCCAAGCGGCACGTGTGATTTCAAGGTTGGTGTGGGTGAAAAAAATGGGACTTTTGCGCCAGTGCACATCAGCAGGCACTACTTAGTAAACAGCATTGAAATGCTTCAGAGGGGCAGTTGTGTGCTCTTANTTTTATTTGCCGCTGGGGCAGGGCCACTCTAAGGGGCCGAGCAGGGGATAAGGTGGGGCAACAGCCACACGGGTAGTGTGTAGAGGAGAGGGTGGAGGGCTGAAACGAGAGAAAGAAGGCGGTGGGTACAACCCAGTGGGATTGCTGATGGCTTCTCGCTCCGAGAGGGGATGAGCACGCGCGCACGTGCATGAAACAGGGGGTGTGTGAGAAGGCGAGCACAGGGGGCAACAGCCGGTCGGGAAAATGTGTCAAAAAGTGGGAAGCAGGCCGGCCACAGGCCAGGCCACAGAGTAGCAAGACGGCAGTTGCTGCAAACGTAGGTTGAGGGGCGGAACAGGTAGTGCGCCGGGGCGCATGGGCAAGGTGTTTAGGGGGCCAGGCGGGGTGTGCTGGTTGAGGGCATGGTGGGCCTGCAGGCCTGCATGCCCACCGGCAGCCGCATCAGTGGCGGCTGTATGCCTTGGTGAAGTCGTCGTCGCAGGGCAGCGCTGCAATAGGGCAGCGCTGCGAGGGGCACGCCTCCAGCCCCTGCAGCGTGCTGGTGGGGGAGCCCGGCAAGGGCTGAGCGCCCGCCTTGCCGCCCAGCGCTGCGCCCTGCTTGTCACGCCGGGGCGAGCGGTTGCGCTGCCGCCGCTTGGTCCAGCGGCCGGTGTACTGAGGGATGAACACGCCTGCAGGGGGTGATGGACTTGCAAAGCTTAGTTGGTGGCAGGCCGGAGCGCGCAAGGTGCGGGTTGCAGGCAAGGAGCCGGGGCGGCGGCAGCTTGCACGGGACACACACACCTGTGCCATCTGGTTGCAGCCCCTGGGGCTCGGGTGCGGCGCTCATTGGCGTCGCCATGGCCTGCCGGGGCGGCACAGCAGGGGCGGCCCGCGCGCACCTGCTCGCAAACGGAGGGGGAATGAAGGGAGGCGGGTGTTTGGCTCTGGAAGCCCAGCCGCTGCCTGCTACAGGCCCATCAACACTGCTAGATCTCTAAACCGAAGCCCCCAGCCGCAAACGGTGGCATCGGTTCCATACGCCCGCCCCGCTTCTTGCTAGCGTACCCATAGGGCGACTGGAGCTGCTGCAGCAGCTGCGCCTGCAGCACCATCATGTCGAGCATCGAGGCGGGCAGCGGCTGCCAGCCGGCCACAGCGCCCCACGGCTGGGAAGGAGGCAGAGGCGCCGCTTGCAGGTAGGCGCTCATGGCTGGAAGGGTGCTTGGATGCTAGGACAACGGGGGAGTGACGGACGGGAGGGCGGGAGCGGGCACAAGCCAGCGGCGGGGCCTCGCTGGCGCAGCGGGCGCATGCATGGGACGCACTCCCGGGCGAGCCGCAACTGATGCTCGTTGGACTTGGGAACGCTGGGACCTGCCTAGCTGCTTGCTCCCCTCAGTCAATCCTTGGGGTGTGCAATGTGCTGTCTGTCAACCGCCCCCACCAGCTGCGCAACCACTGCCGCAACATCGCTTCCCGGACAGCCATGGGCGTACTGGACGCCTCGTTCTGTCCCCTACAGCCGCTTCGAAGCCAGCCAGCCAGCCTGTTACAAGATTGCCGGCGCCAGCAGCTACACCAGCATGCAGCCGCTGAACATGCGGCGCTGCATGTCGTCCTCCACCGCCGTCAGCACCTCCACCGGCGTGTGCGTCGTCTGCGGAGAAGGGGCGGGGCAGCGGAAGTGAGCCAGTCGCCCATTTTGCCTCGATGCTGCACGAGCGCATTGCCGAGCGGGGCAGGCACAGCAGCCGGCTGCATCACACGCGCCCCGGCTCACCGGCATGACCGACCGGTCCTTGGCCAGCGCCAGCCGCAGCTTGGCACGGCCGCCGCGCAGGTGCACAAACGCCTCGCCCAGGCTGGTGCCGTCGGCGCTCAGCACCATCTTCACGTCCTCCTCAGCCAGCTCAGGCGCACAGGGCTGCATGGGGCGGCGCAGACGGAGATGAGGCTGGGTGGCAGCCAGATGAGCGCAGCAATCGCGCACTTCAAACCCGTGCCTGCCATGCAACGGTCAGACGTTTGGCAGTCGCGCAGGCGCAGCATGCAGCACACTACTCAGCACCATTTCCACCTGGGTCGCACAGGCGCCTCACCTGGAGGAACTGCACAACATCTGCCTTTGTGAGCTGGGGTGGGAAGNCCGCGCAGCTTGACAAAGCTGGCNGTGCAGCGGAGGGGAGGAGGCATGCAGAGCCTGACGTCANCGGGGCAATAGTGAAAGCGGTAGCAAGCTTGCTGGCCAGTGCTGCAACACAACACCTGTCCAGCTGCTGCTGCTGCTGCTGCTGCATGAAAGCATGCATTGCTGCCACCTGGTCCTGCGTCCCAGCTCACCCCTCCTCAAACGGCACCTCGTCCTCGTTGACGCCCGCCGTCAGGATGCCAGCAATGCCTGCACCATGGGGGTCCAGAACAGGTGAGAGCGCTCCAGACCGCTGCGGCAAGTAGCCTAAGTCACTAACACAGCAGCAGCAGCAGCAGCAGCGGTCAGTCGGCAGGGCAGCGGCTCCCAGTAGCGCGCGCCTGGGTTGGTGGACACCAGTGCCGCCAGCGAGGGGTTGAGCGCAGACAGGCCGGTGATGCCGCTGACCAGGGGCGCCATGGTGTACAGGCCCGGCAGCGGGATGCCGGCCACGTTGCTGCACAAGCAGGCAAAGGCGAGTGGCAGGCCTCACAGGTTGTATGGCTAGCACCTGGGGGCACTCAGCTGCACTGCAGTCTCAGAGTATGAGTAGGTCATGCCTGCTGCATGCGCCGCCCCAGCTGCTGCAAGAAACATATGCAGCCCTGCTCATCCTGCATTGTCAGGTGTTCACAGACACACCCATTCACAACAGAGCTCATTCCACCCTGCACTGCCCCGCCCCGCCCTCGCACCTGGCCTTGGAGACCCACTCCCCTGCCGCCGCCCGGCTGTACTCATCTTCAGGCACATAGCTGGCCTTGATGACGTTGCCGTCCAGTGTGCGGCCGTGGAACACGGCATGGCCTGCAGGGTGCAGTGGAGGGGCAGCAGGTGGGTGGGGCGCGCGCCAGCTGTGCCGCACCGGCCACCAACTGCACTCCCAGGCGATGCCTGCCTGAGCCTGTGCTGCAGCACAGCTCAGCACTGCCGCCTTGCCACCTCGTGCCAACCTCAGCTGCGCCCACCCTGCCGCACCCCACCCACCCTTCTTCGCATCCTCCACGCTGCCGTACTTGATGTAGCAGCGGCCGGGCATGAGGTCCTGCACCTGGGCAGTGGGTATCGCCACATACACGCCCGACACGTTGCCGTACTTGGCCGCCTCCTCGTACACCTCCTCTTGCAGCTGCGGCAGCCACACAGGGGGAAGGAGGAGAGAGCGGGGCGAGCCGCGTAAGCAGGTGGGCTGCACGTGGCGGCAGGCAGCTGGCAGCCAGACGGCTCATGCGGCAGCTGTTAGCAAGCAGACCACAGCACCTGCAGCGGCAGACGCAGCAGGCATTGTTTGGGGAGCAAGCAAGGTGTGCAAACAGCCACACCACCTGCGGCACACAACCAGCGCCCAGCCTCAGCTGCCCTGCTCACAATGCGCCGCTCAGATTCGGTGCGCAGCTGGCCGGCGGGTAGGATGCTGGTGAGCAGCAGCGTGGTGGTGGGTGCGATGGCTACCGCGCCGCCCGCCTCTACCGCCGCCGCCTTCTCCTGCTCCTGCTTCTCCCGCACCGACCGCGGCAGGGCGTCGGGCACAACCTCGCCGGGCGCAGGCGGCACGTAGCCCTTTGGCCGCCCAATGTGCATCGCCCGGCCGCACAGCTCCACCTGCAGCGTGGTACGCGGACCCACTTGAAATGCTGTGCAAGCGGAGCACCTGCCGATGCCCACCCCAGCGATGCTGGTGGCAGCGGCAGGTGGAAGTCAGGATGGGTCGGCCGATGGCGCACGGCTGCCAAGAGACAGTTACGTGCCCAACACAGAGCATGCAACTGCTTTGACTTTAGTTGCTCTGCTAATGTCCAGGCAGCCTCATCGCAAGCAGGGCTGCCAGCCGCCGGCAGCCAGGCGCGCACGCACCACTCGGTCCATCTCTAGCGCCTTGGAGGCCAGCTCCTCCTTCTGGAACTCCACAAACGCAAAGCGGCCGCCCGGGTCCATGTTGATGTTGGCCACAGGCGGGTTGTTCACAGGGTCTGGCACCGCGTGCGCAAACACCTGCAGACAAGCGGGAGCAGGTGGGAACGAGGTGAGAACGAGGTGGCAGCAGTGGGAGGGGGACATCCACATGCAGCAAGGAGCAAAGTCAAGGTGGACCACGCAGGCAAGCTCGAAATGCTTGCTAGCGCAGCCGGCAGCCGCAGGTAGGCACACTGCCGCTCGAGGCCCCTGCTGCACATCCCCCCGCCCGCCCAGCCTCCCTTCCCAGGCCCCGCTGCGGGCTTGCCTGGTCCCAGAACTCCTGCAGCAGGTCCTTGGTGATGATGCCGATGGCCAGGTTGCCAATGTACACCTCGCGCTGCTTGCGGTGCAGCGTCTCCAGCTGGCTCTGCTGCGCGCCGCCCGCTGCCGCCGCCAGCCCGCCGGGCATCATCATCTGCTGCGCCAGCAGCTGCTTCTGCAGCTCCTGCTGCTGCATCGCCGCCAGTTGCTGCTGCTGCATCTGGGCTGCTAGCGTCTGCTGCATGGCCATCGCTGCGCCCGGGTCGGTCACCAGCAGGCGGCTGCGGTCGAACGTGTCGCCGCCGCCGCCGCGGTGCCCGCCGCCTGCGGGGCTGCGGCTGCGCCTGCGAGTAAGCGGGGAGCGCAGGGAGGGAGGGAGGGGTCTACTGCACCGTCCAGGGCGGCCTGCAAGCGCTCAGAAGAGCGGGAACAGCGGCAAGAGGGCAAGCGCTCGCCATCGCCTTGTGCGCCGGGCTGGTCGGGCATGCAACCGCTCACCGTCGATCTCTACTGCGTGAGCGCCGCCGCCCGCGGCTGCGCGACCGGCTCCTGCTGCGGCCCATCGCTGCCTGCGTGCCTTTTTGCGGACAGGCGTTCACCGATGGCAGGATCGAGGGTCGATGGTAAATTTAACAGCGGGCTGGAGCCCGGCAAGCGCAGTGGCCGCCTCCATGCAATGGGTCTGCTCCAAACCGGGCCGAACCAAAGCCGATCGCGCTATAATTTTGGTGTGCTCCATCCTCAAATCCTGAAACCCGNCTGCCAGCAGCCTGCAGCCATGGCTCTGGCCCGGGCGCTCGCCAAGTTGCCTGCCTGCTCCCCTGGCTGCGTCCAAGCAGCCCTGGGCGGCACCTCAGCTGGATCAGCGGATCGCCTGGCAGTCCAACTGGCCGCCTGCGCTGCGCAGCTGCACAGGTGAGACGCCGACGCCGGCGACGCTACGGCAACGTGCAGCGGCCAGCCGTTGATGCCTCTGCCTCCACATGCTCTGTGCCCTGCCAACACCACAATATCCACCAGCTCCTCGTGCCGCAGCTGGGCCGCTGGCCGCAGTTTCAGCGCCAGCACTGTCGAGCCCGGTGCTACTAGCAGCAGCGGCAGCGGCGATGCCTCGCCCTCCCCATCCACTGCTGCCAGCAGCGGCTATGCACGAGTGCAGCAGCCAGGCGGCAGCAGCACCACCGTCAACCGGCAGGAGACGGACAAATTTGCGGCGCTGGCGGGGCAGTGGTGGGACACGGCGGGCCCTTTTGCGCCGCTGCACGCCATGAACCCGGTGCGCTGCCGCTTCCTGCGCACCGCACTGGCGGGGCACATGGGGCGGGACGCCTCGGCGGCCACACCGCTGGCGGGCCTGCGCCTGCTGGACGTCGGCTGCGGCGGCGGGCTGCTGGCGGAGGCGCTGGCGCGCATGGGCGCCCATGTCACCGGCATCGACGTGAATGAGGGCGGCCTTGACGCGGCGCGTGCTCATGCGCAGCTCGACCCCGACCTGGCAGGCCGCCTGCAGTACCGGGCAGCCACCGCGGAGCAGCTGGCGGCAGCGGGCGAGCAGTATGATGCAGGTGAAGCGGGGGACGGGGGGTAGGAGCGGCAAGGGGTGAGAGGGCGGGAGGGCAGGGGCCACTGAGCAATGAGGATTGGGAAGCAGCCAGCGGATTTGCATGGGCCAAGTCCAGCCTGAGCCTCGTTTCAGGCTGCAGCTCTACACACTGACCCCTGAGCTAGCTTGCCTCGCCCCTGCCCGCACCCTGCGCAGTTGTGGCCAGCGAGGTGATTGAGCATGTTGCCTCGCTGCCTGCCTTTTGCGCTGCACTGGACGCTCTGGCGCGCCCCGGCGGCGGCGTGGCAATCTCCACCCTCAACCGCACACCACGCTCCTATGCACTGGCGGTGGTGGCGGCGGAGCACCTGCTGCGCTGGGTGCCGCCGGGCACGCACGACTGGACCCGATTTGTGACGCCCCAGGAGCTGGCGCTGCAGATGGAGGACAGCACGGGGCGGCCGGGCAGCGAGGGCAGCGGCGGCAGCGGCGGTGGCAGCCAGGCAGGCGGCGGTGGCCTGCGCCTGCAGCTGCTGGCTGGCATGCAGTACAACCCGCTGACGGGCGGCTGGTCGCTGGGCAGGGACACAGGCGTCAACTACATCGCCTGGTTTGCCAAGCAGCCTTGACAAGCTCTCTCGTCCTGCCACTGCTTGCCTTGTACATCCAACCACTTGTTCTCTTACACTGTTTCCACTACTTGCCACTCGGTGATGCTGCATTTTTGCCATCATAATACAACTTAATAGCAGCAGCTGCTTGCTCACATGGCGCCGGGCCGGCGCCTCTACTGCCTGTTCACGCGGCCCAGCAGCCCTTCACAAGCGTCGTCCAGCAGGTCCAGCACCAGCTCAAAACCGCTGGCGCCGCCGTAGTAGGCTGCACAGCAGGGGGGAGGTAGATGCAGCGTGTGAGGGGCAGACATGGCCAAGAGCCATGATGCATGCGTGGAGGTTGCGGGGAGGCAGCCTGCACAACTCCCAAGCCAAACCCGCTCACGCCCACCAAACATGCCATATTCACAGCTGCTGCACTCACGGTCGGGCACTTCGTTGTACTTGCGGCTGTACTTGGCGTCTCGCAGGTAGTCGGTCATGAGGGACAGCTTGGAGGCATAGTCCGCAGGCACTGTGCCTGCATCGCCATTCTGCCGCCAGTACTCAGCTGCCCTGCGGATGGCCGCAAGGTTGCTCGCGTCCATGCCGATGATGTAGTCGAACTGCAGGCAGAGATAGGGCCAGCAGGCAAGGCGAGTGAGCGGGAAAAACAGTTGACTGATGCCAACTGGTCTGCCCTGCCTAAGCAGGTGCACCGCCGCTGTGCTACTGGCAACCTGCCCTCCTGCAAGCTGGCTGACAGCACACCAGTACAGACACACGAAGGCCTTACTTCTGCAAGATCCTGCGGACGCAGCGGCCGGGAGCGGCTGGTGAGGTTGACGCCCCGCTTGCTCGCCGTGGCCGTCATGCGGCTGTCGGCGGGGTCGCCCTCGTGGTAGCTGAACCCGCCGGGCAGGTACCAGTTGCTGCTGCCGCCGCCGGTGCCGCAGCTGTCAATCTCGAACCGGTCTGCCACACCTGCCCGCTCCACCACTGCATGAGACACCACAAGCACGTGTGCGATCAAAAGCAACACAGACGTGGATGAGAGGGGCCACCGGAGCATGGTGCAAAGCAGAACTGTGGAGACCAGCAACGGCAGGTTGTGTGCACCACGCACCCGACTTGAACACAGCCTCGGCAGAGGGGCTCCTGCAGGCAGGCAGGCAAAGGCGCAAGGTCAGAAGGGGGCCCGCCGGCATGCACAGCCCTTCTGTGCATGCTGAGCAGGCGGCAAGTTGCACGATCCCGCTGACCTCCCAACCCACCTGCAGATGTTGCCGAGGCACACAAACAGGACCTTGGTCTTGCCGCTGCCCTCTGCAGCGCCGCCAGCCATAGCACAAGCCTGCTGCTGTCGCCCCCGGCTGGGTGCCGTGCTGCTGGTGCCTGCTGCCGCTGTCCGCAGGCGCTGCTGCCGGCCACACTCCTGGAGGCCCGGGAGCACCAATGCGGCCGCTGCCCTAGCTGGAGGCGCACCGATCCGCCCGGACAAGGGGGCGGAGGCCGCTGCAAGCTGCGGGCGAGGGAGCTGCGTCCGGGTGCTGGCCGTGGCAGGCTTGGCCGCCGTTGCAGCCATCTCCAATGTGCTGCAAACGATCCGTTTGTGAGGCCAGCTCGCGCTTGGCCTTGTGCCTCAGCTGCATCATGCGGCGCCGCCGGCGGTGGCGGCGGCGCATGAGAAGCAAGCTCTCAAGCCAGGCCCCTGCGGGCTTCCAGACAGAACGGTTACGTTTCCTGACATAAATTGCTGCCTCCAGGTGCGTTGGGCGCTCGCGCCGGCTCGCTCGGCCGCCGCCTTGTGCGAGCGCTCGGTTTGAGGGAGCAGGCGGCTTGGGAACGCGATGTGCTGGACTTTTGCAAGCTTGCGGATATGCTGCATGCGCCATACACGCCGCACTCACTGCCGCCGCCGCCGCCGCCTGCTGCATGCGCAGCCTGCTCGTCAACGCTTCTTAGTGCCCCTGCTTGCTGGCTTGCAGGCTACAACCACCGCTGGGTTTGGGGCTTCAGGAGGAGTTCTTCGCAGCGGCATTGACCAGCACTGCCAGGACGGCCCGCGCCAGCCTCGCACGCAGCGTAGCAGCGAGGCTAAGATTGTTAGCGGCAGCAGCCCCGGCAGCTGAGCTGCGGCGGCATGGCGGAGGGGGCGGCCCTGTCCAAGGGCGATGTCATCCACAAGCGGTGGATGTTCTGCCCCGTCACCGGCAGCCTGTTGACACTGGATGCAGCGGCTGGGGTAGCACGCAGGTGCGGGCCGGGGGCGTGCCGAGCAGTTGTGCGTGCTTGCGTTGGATGGCTGGGGAAGATGCGCTGCTGTCGTCCCACCTGTCGCCCCGCTGCTGTCCCCAACCCATCCCAACTGTGCAGCGAAAAGTGCGACTTCCAGCGACCGCTGGAGGACCTGGACGACACCATGTCGGTGGTCACGGTGGCCGACATGCCCGACTACCAGCGACGCTACGCGCTGGAGCCGCTGGTGCGGCGGAGGGGAGGCGGAGGGATTGCATGCAGCAATGCCGATGCATGGGGCTGCGCCTGGTGGTGGGCCGTGAGGCAACAGGCCAGGCAGGATAGGTNGGTGCGCTGGGCTGGTGGCTTTGCACTGCCAGCTTGCCANTGTTGGGTAAGCAGGGCAGCACTGCAAGGCAGCGTTGCGCTGTGCTCTACAGTAGAGGCACAAATGCAACATAGCTGCAGAGCAGCCGCATACCCTCGGCGTTTCTACAGTACCCACATATGCTGCGGCTGCCACTGCGCTTGTGACGCAGGTCAAGTCCAAGGAGCAGCTGGAGTTTGAGGAGACGCTGCGGAACCGGGTGAGGGCGCCACCCGCCATGGTCTGCATGCTGTGCCTCATGCTGCGCCGTCATGCCTTGCGCTTGTTGCACATCGGCATGTGCCTGCTGGCCCCTCCCCGCGGCAGGTGCGCGCGACCGTGGAGGAGCCGTGCCCGCGCTGCAAGAACCCGGTGATGGAGTACTACACCATGCAGCTGCGGTCGGCGGATGAGGGGCAGGTGCGGTTTGGGTGTGGGGAGCTGGGGATGGTTGGTGGGAGCCCAACAGAGCAGTGTTGGTGCGGCGTGGCGGAGTGTTGCAGTGCGGTGGGGCGGTGTGCTGACGGCTGCTGTGGGCCCAGTGCTGCCTCGGCTTGTTGGCGCTCCTTGCAGCTGGTGGGCTGACTGCCGCTCCCTTGCATGAGAATGTGCAGTGGGCCGACTGTTGCTGCTGGTCCAATGCTGCCTCGGCTTGTTGCCGCTCCTTGCATGCTGGTGTGCTGACTGCCGCTCCCTTGCACGCTGCCCTGCCGCAGACGGTGTTCTACGAGTGCCGGCAGTGCCGGTATCGGTTGGTGACCAACAATTGAGATTTCACGCACAGTGGAGCGTGTGCAGCTTGGGCGCGGCACCAGCAGCAGCCGAGATTCCTGAGCCGCAGGGCACGCAGCGGCAGCGCGCACAACCCGACGGGCCGCCCCCCGCCCAGCAGCAGTATGCGGCGGCAAAGCGCCGCCAGCCAGCAGCAGCAGCCATACCCCGGTAGTTAGTTTTACTCGTCTATGCCTGCGTCATTTAGGCCGCTGACACGCATTGTGTGAGCCTGCTGGCTCCAAAGCCGCTTTGTAAATCAACTTCAAGTCGAGCAGCGTCTTCGTGTGCATGGGTCACGCCGCCTGCCGCTTGCAGGACTGGCACTGTCTGAAACTCACAATACACCGAGGTGGAAGAGCATAAGGGAGCATGCAGACGGGGCAAGAGAGATGCTGCAGCTCAGAATGGATTCCTATGGGGAGGACGGTTGAGCGCTGGCGCGGCGCATGGAGCGCAGCAGGCGGCGTGGCGCCACTCTCTTCACAGGCATGCCCTGGACCCTGATCATACCTGCCACGCTCTCCAGGGCGCATCCCACGCCCTCCAAGGCCTCGATCCAAGCGTTGTGGGACGGCAGCGCTCTCCGCCTTGCCTGCCACGCCTGCCCGCCTGCCTGCCTGCTCGCCTTCCTGCTGGTGCCTGCTAGAGGTGCCAGCCTAGCTCCGGCCAGTCCTGGCTCTGCCGGCCGCCAGGCCGCCGGCAGCAACTCGCCAGGCGGGCGCTTGCTTCAAGAGAGCTTGTGGGGCTGCTGGGCCTGAGCTTGCTGTTTGAGGCGCCCCAGCAGCGCCGCCCCTGCCCCGCCCAGTTTGAACCCCTGCGCTGCCACCGCCAGCTTGTCTGGCCGTCGCTGGTTGCGCTGCTGCTCCAAGGCTTCTTGCCCCCTCCCAGCCCACCCACCTGCAGCGCCATGGAGAAGGGCAAGGGCAAGGCCAAAACCACGGCGCCAGAGCAGCTCAGGCGAGTTCAACTCAACAAGTTGGTGGGGCTGCGGGGCTGCGGGGCTGGCGTTGGCAGCCGCACCGGCGGGGAAATTCAAACGCCTTTCAGCCGCCAACCCTCCCTCCCTCCCCTGGCAGCATTGTGGAGAGCACGCTGCAGCTCAAGTCGGACGACAGGAAGAAGCGGGCCACGCTGGCCTACAACGCGCAGAGGGGCAGCGGGGGCCGGTACGGCAGCCAGTGGGACTTTAAGCCCTGGGACGCACCCACGACGGCGGCGCAGGCGGCACAGCTGGCAGGCTTGGAGTGGACGCAGCCGTGGACCGCCGCCACCGACATGAGCGGCATGCGCCAGGCCGGCACCGGCACGTGCGTCCGCCCGCTCCGCCTCCGCTGCCGCTGGCTGGGGGCTAAGCGCATGCGCTGCTTGCCTTGCGCTCCACAGCCAGTCAAACCCCAACTGCGCGGCTGGGGCTGACCCTCGCGTGCCATGCCTCCTGTCTGCAGTTACACGCTGGCTTCCAATGCCTCGCCCACCGACAACAACCCCATCACCTGGTGGTTAGCGTGCCAATGCGGGCCCTGCGCCGGTGACGGCCTGGATGGCGAGGAGCTGAAGGAGGCCTGGCAGCAGGTGCCCATGCGCCCGCTCAGCCGCTGAGCAGCCTTGCATGCGTGCATGGTCTGCAGCGCTGTGGTCCCCTCTTTCAAGTGCTCGGGCCTGTGGTCAATGCTTGACTTCCCGCAATCAGCCTTGCACTGCTGAGCGTACGATGCCGCGTCCCTTATCTGCCCTTGCACCAACTGCCCCGGCTTTCCCGCCCCCTGCCCCATGCAACCTGCAGGTCCGCCAAATCCGCATCTTCAAGCGCCAAGACATGCGCTGCGCAACGGCAGCGGCAGTTGGCGGCGGCAAGCGTGCGCCGCCAGAGGCGGCATACACTGTATGCCGGCCTGTTTGCATGGCTGCTGTTGCACATCTGGGAGCCTGCTATGCTGCACTGCATCCCCCATGCCGGCCCTGCCCTCCAGTCAATGCACCGGTGACACATGCGCTGCGCCGGGGCGTCACAACGGTGCGACGGGCCGTCACATGCAGCAGYTGWRKGCA
>JADXDR010000084.1:2425-22596 GCA_025026875.1 Chlorella ohadii
CAGTTTCAGACCAGGTACCAGGTACCAACCCCCTATTAGCACTGCTGGGACGGTAGGTGCAACGGTTTGCGCACGCTGCCCTATGCTGCCGCCGACCGCTCAAACGATCCTGTTCAGCAGCAAGCTCTAGCGTTTACAGATGCAGCAGGCAGCAGGCATGTGTGATCTTTGCAAAAGTGCTGCATGCAGCGCGGCAGCATTCGCCAGCTGCCGCCCGCCCCGTCAGTCGGCGGTGTGCTGCTTGCAGCCGCTGGGCCCAAAGTGGCTGCCGCCCGCGCCCTTGCCGCGCAGCACCACCCGGCACAGGTAGCAGAAGTGGGAGGTGCAGCTCCAGCACGCCATGTGGTTGTTGTTGCCTGCAGGGTCGGAATGGCAGCGGGTGCGGGCAGGCTGATGTGAGACTGCTGCGGCAGGAACAAACAGCTCCCCCGTNCTGCGGCAACCGCACCACAACAGCGTGAGGCAGAAGCGGCGCGGCAGCAGCGGCAACAGCACTGTCAGCGGCAGGCTTGCGGCATGCACATACACACCACTTCAACTGCGTGCAGATAACTGCTGCGGCAGCGACAGCGGTAGCGGTAGAGGCAGCAGCGCAGCCGAGACTCGGCTATCAGCAGCAGCATTGAAAATCCCCCGGAGACAGCCTGGCCGCTGCATCAATGCAACAGATGCAGCTCAAGCCAGCTGGACAGAGCACAGCAAATCTCCAGCAGGCGCACCCATCTTGTGGTTCAGCTGGCCGCAGTTGGGGCAGAAGCAGCCGCGCGGCCGCCGCCCCTGCCGCGTGGCTGTCTCGCCAACAAAGTCATTCCTGCTAGCAAGGCGGCAGCACGTCCGCTTGTCAGGCAGCGCAGCGATAGTTGCCGCAGCAGCAGCAGCTGCAGCTGCAGCACTGCAGTGCATTCTGCATGCGCCGCGATCAAAACCCTCCCCACAGCTCACCGCATGCCAGCCGCCATGACGCGCGCCGCCGCCTGCATCTCCTCCCACTGCGCCTCCCATCTGCGCGCAGGTGCAAGCGAGCGGCGGCAGCGCTTGATATATACATCAGCACTGCTTGCCAGATTTGCAGCCGGAACTAATGCTGCTATCCAGACCGACCACACCAGCTGCCACCCTGACAGTGGCTAAGCACCCTGCCATGCATGCCCGGTGTGCCATACGCCTGTGCTGCAGCCACTCACCGCAGGATCTCCGCCTCGTCGAATAAGATGCACTCGCCCGAGCGGAAGTGGCGGTAGCCATCAATCTCCTTGCCGCACCGCCTGCGAAACAGCGGGGCAGTGCCACTCAGGCAGGCCAGCGGCAATTGGCAAGCGATAGCAGGGAATCCAGCTAATAATCAGCACTGAGTCAGCCTCATGCCGCCCCGCAGCAGCGCTAGCGCACCAGCACCAGTAGGCGCCGCAGCCGCCACAGGACATCTTGTTGCAGCCCTCCGCCTTCTGCGTAGCCATGCCGCAGCGCGGGCACTTCTTGGCCATCTTCTGCGCTTGGCAGCAGCGTGTCAAGCAGGCGGGCAAAGTCAGCAGCACGGCAGAGAAGCAGGCAGCAGCTATTGCACTGGCGCCTGCGACCGGGGGCGTACTGCCGCAGCGACTGATGCCGTGCTGATGCATCCGCTCGTCTGCGCAAAGCAGTGCAAGCTGCCAATTGCAAGCTGCTTGCAGCACTGCCGCCCGACTCTCAAACGCCAGCCAACAGCAGAGGAAGGTACAGGCAGCGACTGCTGCACACGCCAGCCACACTCAGCAGGGACGGCCAACAGCGCAGCAGGGCACGCTGCAGCGAGCGCACCTCTATCTGCGCCAGCGACAGCAGGTCCTGCTCCTGCCGCCGCAGGTCCTCTATCGCCGCCCGGCTGCCGCCCTCCATCTTGCGCCGCAGCATGGCCAGCTTGGTCTCCGCTGACACGCACTGCGTGCCTGCAAGCCGGCAGTTGCATGCGAACTGTGGCATCAGCAGGGATCGAGCTGCAGCCAGCATTGCAGGCAGGCAGAACCGATACCAACAGCTGTCAGACAACAGGGCAGCGCTGCGACACATTAATGCGTGAACCGCCAGACCACACCTGGGTGCCAGCCCTCGTTGCATAGCGAGCAGAACACAAAGAGGCACTTGGGGCACTGCGCAGAGGGGGAGCATGCAAGTCATCAGCGACTTGTTATAGCAGCAGCCAGTCAGCAGTGACAGCAGATGCATGATGGCATGTCAGGCGGCTGCGCCCACCTGTGCGCAGCTGTCCTCATCCTCCAGGCTGAGTGTGCTGCAGCGAGGGCAGTACGCCGCATCTGCACAGGACAGCGAATGGAATGCAGCAAGCGGGCGGACTCAGGGTAGTTCGCAGCATAGCATACCACCAGCACAATGCAGCGGCCTGCCTCTGCACTGGCAGCACATGCAGAATGCAAGTGAGCATTGCCAGGCACCTGGCATACTGTCCAGAGTCCGCTGCAGCGTCAGCTGCTCCCAGCGGCTGAAGTCATCAGGTGACAGCACACGCTGCAGCAACGCCGGGCTCAAGGGTGCGCCGCACTGTGGGTCTGGGCACCTGCGGCACAGCAATTCAAGGGGCAGCTCAGAGCTCAGGCTGGACCATGACAGCACTTGTGTCAAAGGCAGCCTCTGGAAAGAAACAGAGCTGCAGCGGAAGCATGGATCACCGGCAAGCAGCGCCACAGGCAGAGCAGCAACAATAATTGCGAGATGAACCGCAGCCAGGCAGCAATAAGAAGAGCAGTGCAGCAACGGCACTGGTGGCATGGGGTGCAGGCAGGCAGCAGCTCTGCAACAGCAGTACAACTGCTGCAGGGCNTGTATGCAGCACCGCACAGCTGTCTAAGCAACATGACAGCTGCAGGCTTGCAGCAGCAGTGCCCGCATGCAGACATGCCACCAGCAGCCCTCGTGCGAACACGAGCTCAGAGCAACCTCGGCCACAGCGCCAGCAGTCCAACACAGAGCAGCAGCAGGCACCCACTTGATCTGCTCGATGGAGCCCTCAGCCACATGGATGCGAGCTCCTGCTTCCAGGCAGCCTTGGCACCAGGCGTGCCGGCAGTCAAGGCGCACAAAGGCAGTGCCGCGCTGCTCCTCAAGGCACACGCCGCAGCTGTGCAGCCCCTCTGCAAAAGCCCGGTGCTCCTCCAGTGCATTGTACCTGCAGGGAGCAGGGCAGAGGAGGAGATCAATTGTGTTGCGGCAACATATGCAGCAGGCAGGTAGGAGGCGCACAAAAGCTATGCAGCACCAACACCCTACCCCGCCGCAAGCCAAACAGCAGCTCTGCCAGGTCCGCTCACCTCAGCAGCTTGAGCAGGCGGTCCTCGGGGCCCTCCTCATCGCCAGCGCCTGCTGCCTCATCACCCTCACTGCCTGCTGCACTGCTGCCGCTGCTAGCCTGCTCCCCCACCAGCTGGCTGCTAGGCTGGCCAGCAAGCAGCAGCGTTTGTGAGGCGCCAAGGTGCGGCAGCGCGCTGCTCTGCAGCCAGTCCGCCCACGTGTAGCACACTGGAGCGCCGGGCCCCTGCTCCTGCCACAGCGCCGCGAGCTGCAGCTCCAGCTGCGCTGCCTGGCTGGTGCTGAGCCACAGGGCCGACAGGCTGACCTCTGGCTGCTGCTGCGAGGGATACCCCGGTGCTAGCCGCAGCTGCATGCAGATGGGCGGCAGATACTGTACAGAGTACCCGCCTGCGCTGCCCCGGNCGCTGCTGCATGGGTTGCTGTCGCCCGGCTGATCGCTGCCGCTGCCGCAGCTGGCCTCGTGGCTGCCTAGCTCGCCAGTGCCGCCTGCATCTGGCAGCTGCAAGCGCAAGCTGCCGCTGTGCAGGTCTACTCGCACCAGCAGGCTGCAGTCTAGTGCCCAGCCGCTGCCGCTGCTGCTAGCCTCGTCGCTGCAGCAGGGTGGCGGCTCGGCTGACGCCAGTGCTGTGGCATCGAGGGGCTCACAGTGCAGCGCATCTGCTGCGTCCGCCGTGCCGCTGGCAGCGCTGCTGCAGGCCAGTCCTTCAGCTGCCAACAGGCGGAAGTCGTCGCCGAAAATGGCCTCCAGCGCTTGCACCTCATCGACATGCTGCTGCCAGTCGGCCAGCAGCTCATCGGTGGCGCCGCCCATGCCTGCTGCTGCCTGCGCAGCAGCTGGCGGGTAAGGCCGTAGCCCAGGCGCTCGACCTTAACGCAGCTGACAACTGCAAGTTTGAGAGAGGGCAGGGTGCAAGCACGGGGTGGAAGAAAGAAAGAAAGAAAGAATACGCTGTGGGCGTGGCTTGAGGGGGCTGGACTGCGGTCGCGGGCTCGAGCTGGCGGCGGCGGCGGCGGCGGCGGCGCGGTGGAGTGAAAGTGAGGGAAGACTAACCATGCACAACGAACCTCCGTACCTACCTCTTCGGCTTGCAGGTGCGCCGAGTTGCGCAGAAGAGACGGGCGGCGCCGAGGGCCCAAGTCGCGCCAGCGACCAGACAGAGAGGTTAGAAAGGCTCGTGGATAGGCCAGGCAGTGCTGGTGCGATCCGCAGGGAGGCTGGGCGGCCGTGTGAGCGCGGCGAGGGTGGCTCTCCGCGCAGTGGGGCGGAAAGCGGGAGTGGCGGCTCGAGAGGTGTACCACGCTCGATAGAGAAACGTTTGAAGGCGCCAGCGCTGCTAGCCGGCGGTCCTTCCTGCTGCCGCTGTGCCGCTGGCGCAGGCGGCGGCCATGCATCATTGCACCACGCCTGTTTCCACGTGTACTACCGCTGCCTCTGATACAATGAGCAGGAGTCGATTGTCATGGTCTGCAACGATGCTACGGCCAATTGTGACCACCCTGTCCACCAAGGTCGCGTGCAACCGTCTGCCCGCTGGCCCACAACACACGTCGGCTTTGCCCTTTTGACTGCAACGGTGACGGCACAATTGCTTTCGTTGCAACCTGACAGATGAACATGAAATCAGAGGGACAGGCCGGGGGAGAGCAGCGGTACAACATAAAATAAACGGGGCATGCATCATGCAGGAATCACAGAAACGGCGGGCCTGCTTAAGCGGGCGCAACGCACGATGAAAGGGGGGGAATGAAACAGGGGGCAGCAGAGGCGTCGGGTGAGCCGGCTTCAGTCGGCTGTCCACACAAGGCAGCATAATGGTACAGGCAGCGGGGCACGTCTGGCAGGAGGGGCGGTTGCCCCGCATCCATGGGTCAAGTTGGGCGGCACATCGTGCCAAAGCAGCTGATTGCCAGCCGAGGGCAGTGAGGCAGCTGCTCAGATCAGCAGCAGGCCAGGTCTCGCTCCAGTGACTCTGGCTTTGCTGTGGGCCGGTGAACGCCGCGCCAGTCGACAGCGCACCTGCAGCAACAGCCGAGGTAGGTGTGAGTGGCAGCAGCAGCAGTAGCAGGATCAGCAGCAGCCAGGATTTCGAGGGTCGTTGTGCCACAGCAGCAGCCCAGGGCAGACGTGCAGCAGCAGCTCGCCCACCTGAGCGCCGACTTGCGGCTGAGCTGCATCTGTGGCAAGGGCAGGCCGCTTGCACGCAGGCTGTCGCGTGTAGCGTCCGCAGCAGCCAGGATCCGGGTCTGCAGTGAAGGAAGGAAGCGTCGGCGGGTGCATGCCATCAGCAACTGACATGCAGGGCACCTGTACTGCACACCAGAGCAGCAGCGTGCTGCACGGCAGGGTTTCGCACTGGGAGGACACCACCAGCCGGGCTGAGCCAGCTGCCGCACCTGCAGGCGGCTCTTGCCGGTGCGGGCAACACGAGCGGGGCGGGTGGAGCCCAGGATGCGCACCACATCGGACAGCGTGACGTGCACCTGCAACCCAACAGCAGAGGCAGGTGGCAGCTTCAAGAACGCAGACATGCACGGAATGCAAGGCAGAGGGCTGTCCAGCTACCATGACAGCGCACCAGCTGCGATCATGGCATGTGCACCACGCCTGTGGCTGCACACAGGAGACCGCACCACTCACCACGCCCGGCGGCGGCGCCATCAACGTGCTCCAAGGCAGCTCCAGCGACGCCACGTGTGAAGCCACATGCGCCAGAGCCTCGTTCAGCGTGACCTGAGGCAGGGACGGGTGGCATGCTGTGCACGGTGAGTTCAAAGGGTGGTACGTTGCTGAGGCAGGGAGGCTGAAGCCTGCTGCGCAATAGCTGCCACAACGGACAACGTTGCGTGCAACGCACACTTCCATGCCGCCATCAGCAGCTCACCACGACAATCTCAGCGCCACGCTGCGCCTGCTGGGAGGCGGCGGCAGGCAGCGCCGCCAGCCGCAGCGCGCCTGCCTCCCGCTGCGCCTGCTCATCCGCCTGAGCCTGGAAGCGCAGCAGCTGCGCGGCCTCTTCCTCAGCAAAGTGGCCGCCTGCAGCATCGGAGCTGCCTGCTGCCACAATGCCGCTGGCCCCATCTGCTGCCTGCTGCACAGCTGGCTCGGCGGCAGCGGCGGCAGCATCAGTGGCCGTGCTGCCGTCCAGACCCAACAGCGCCCAGATGTCGCCAGCAGAAACGGCGCCGCCTGCGCTTGCACTGCTGCTGCTTCTGCTGCCAAGCGCAGCAGCCGTCACGCCGGGCGGCCAAAAGTCTGCATCCGCCTTGGCACAGCGGCTCACCACCCGCTCCAGCAGGTGGCGCACCTCGCGGTGCGTGTCCTCGTTGTCCTCCGCCTCCCACTCCTGCGGAAAGCAGGTTGAGGAGGACAATGGCTACCGAGACAAGCGATGCGGTACAACATAAGCTGCAGCTCCACGTACAACGGTTGCAAGCACCGGCCGCAATGCACTGGCATGCTGCTGCAAGCAAGATGCCACTAAAGCCACCCTGCCTGTATGCAAAGAAAGCCACACCCACCTGGAACCGCTGCTGCGCCAACTGGTAGGTGACGTAGCAGCTGCGGGCCGTGTCAGCCGCCACCGCGGTTGGGAGGACCAGCTGAAGCATGCGGCGCAGGCGGCGCAGCAGCAGCGGGTGTCGCGTGAACAGCTGCTGCATGTTAAACCTCCCTGCAGCAGTACAAATGATACAAAAGAGCGCGTGAGAAGCTCCGCAGGCAGGCAATGCAGCGTACCAGCCCCCCCCGTCTGAGGCTAGGGCGGCACCAGCTGCGGCGGCTGGCGGGCGGCAGAWCCGGCTGCACAGGSGGCCCGCCGCGGCGCACAGCCATGGCATTCATGCCCCYACAACCCACTTTGGGCAGCTTTGGACGGCTCACGTCGGTAGGGCACTGCTCGGGCCGGTCAGGATCCGCTTTGTGGGCTCCCGCCGCCCTTGCAACTGTTTGTGGGAGTGCTCCGATGCTGGTGCAACTGTTTGTGGAGGCTTTGACGGTCGAAGACCAGCAGCACTCGGTCCCCGCTGCGCTCCGAGTGCTGCAGGGCCCACGCCGCCCTGTTTGTGGAGCTATGCAAGGATCGCAGAGTGCGTCCAGCGGGCCAAACGGCCGGCGTGCGGTGCTGATGCCCTGCCTGCTGCCGAGGCGCCTTGGCCGAGTCGGCGCTGCATGCTGCCCCTCTGATGCTTCCTGCTTGAATTTTGCATTGNNTGCAGGCAAAGTTGCAAGACATACACGATGCTYTAGCAGGCAAGGTCTACGTTTGCTGTTGCCATCGCTGCCACCAGCGGCAGCCAATGTGCCGCCTCGCTCAACCTGGGGGAATCGCCCCGCTCTCCGCAGCAGGCTCCTGCTGCTCTGCTGCTGCTGCCGCTGCTGCTGCTGCTGTCACTGTGTTTCCGCCAGCACGTGGGCCAGCAGCGCCGCCTCACTCCTGCATGGGCGCCAGCCCGCCGTCCTCCGCCGGATTCGTTGCCGCCAGCACCTGCGCCAGCAGCGACGCCTGCACTGCCGTCTGCTCCTGCACGCTGCGCTGCTGCCGCAGCTGCAAGGAATTGGCAGCAGGCGAGGATGTAGGGGAGGGGCTCAAGTCCTGTGCGGGCATGCGATGGGGCGCCATCCCCCTGCAAGGCGGGTGACGGCAGCAACAACAACCAGCTGCAGCCTCAGACATTCCCAAGGCCAGACCATTTACCCCTCGCACCTCCATGCAGCGGGGGCAGTGGTATGTGCGGCCCTTGCCCTTGGCAAAGTCCTTGAAGGTGCCGGCTGCACAATGGATGGAATGCAGGGCGGGGCAGGCCACGCTTGGGTAAGCTGGTGAGCAAACGGGAGCTGGAGAGCGCAGCAATGCAGGCAAAGCAGCAGGCTGTGTAGTTGTCAACAGCAGCGCTGCTCCTGCATCTTATTCCAGAGGACCAGTAAGACACAAACCCGCCGCCCCGCGCCCCGCCCGCCGCTGCGCACCGCGTGACATGCGCTGGTCGCACGAGAAGTGCACCCAGGCGTCGCAGCCGTCGCAGGAGATCCAATCGCTGGCGTGCTCGTCGCCGCGCCCGCAGATGCCGCACCGGTCGCCGGTGATATCGTCGGGGTGCACCTGCGCAGCGGGCAGGAGGAAACGTGGCCGCACACAGTGAGTGGAAGCCACAGCTTTCCGCGCAGTGCAGGAGGGAGTATGCCGGGCAGGCTGGCATGGACGGGGCACAAACCACGCAGACAAATGCTGAGCGGTGACCACGCCGCAGCAGCGGCAGCGGGAAACGTGCAATGTACCACTCCCCACACCCCGCTGCCCCCACCTGCTCGTACTCCAGCAGGAAGACCTGGTAGTGGCGCTTGAGCGCGTTGCCCACCCCCGTCATGCGGTGGTTGGGAGTGAAGTTGCGCATGCGCGGGAACACCTGGCCCTGCAGGGGCAGTGGTTGGAAAGGCGCAGATGCTGACCAAAGTGATGACAATGCAGCGTGGCATGGGCGCCGGCAGCAGCAGCTGCAACATGTTTGAGCACAGGCATGGCTGCAAAACCGCTCCAGCTGCCAGCGGCTTGTCAACCNAATGCANGGGCGGTTGCTGAACCAATAAAAGGATGTGCCTAGCCCACCTTCCAGTTGATGCCGTTGCCGACCTTGAAGCCACCGCGGCTGCACACCTCCCTGCAGGTCGACAGGCGTAGGCGCGCTGTCGATGAGCCACTCAGCACTTCTGGTTACTCACACAAATGCGAGCACTTACCAAGCTGCCATGCACCCCTCGCTGCCAATGCGTCAGGCTGACATGCCCACAGGCCTAGGCGCAGCGCAGCTTGAACACTCTGCCTCACTTGTACAGGCGGAAGAGGTCCAGCTTGGAGCCGTTGAGGATGGCCTCAGGGAAGGTGCGCGGGTCGATTTGGCGGCCCTGCAAAGCGGTGCAGCAGGGCGACCCAGCGTGATTCACAAGGCACAGGCTGCTCCATTGCTGGTCAGCCGAGCAGAGAGGTTTCCAGCACCTTGCAGGGTGAGAATACAGCAGCCGGAGCTCTGAAATGCGCAAGAGCAGCGACTGCCTTCCTGCATGCAAATCTCTACGTTCACCTGGCGCTCAGTGAGGAAGGCAATCAGGTCCGACATGAACGCAACCTCGCTGCACTGCGGCAGCGGCGGCCGGTTGCTCCTGCACAGAGATAGGGACAGAGAGACAAGGGGTGCTGAGCAGGCAGTGTGCATGCAAATGGCAGCGAAGCAAAGCAGAGCAGGTAGCTGTGCTGAACTATGTACAGCTAGCGCCTCGCACACCACAGGCTCACTTCCAGGGCAGTGGGTCCGGCGCAGCTGCAGCTGCAGCGTTTGCTTGCTGCTTGGACGCCGATTGCGGCTGCTGCCGAGCTGCCGGGCTGGCGGTCTGCCTGCCAGCTGCTGCGGCTGCCGCAGAGGGATAGTCAGGAGGGCTGGCCGAGGGCGAAGCTGCCTTACTCCCGCCACCTGCTGCTGCCACAGCTGCTGCATTGCTGCCTACAGGAGTCAGCCCACCCGCCATAGCTTCCACACCCTCCATCGCCCGTAGACCTGCCGCTGCTGCTGCCGCTGCCGCTGCCGCTGCACCTGACGCACGTGCCGCTGCTGAAGGCCCAGCAATGGGGAGGGCTGCTGGCGGGGCCGCATTTGCTTTGCTAGGGTCGTTCTGCGTGACTACTGCCGTCAGGCGGCCTGCGTCACCTGGCCCAAAGGCCGCCACCGGGGACGTGCCAACTGCTGCAACGCCCAGCAGCACCAGGCCGCGATACGCGGACTCCTGCAGGACGGTAATGATAGGGTCAGGTCAGTCCACAGGCAGCAATTGTGCAAGGACGGCGGCGGGGCCTGGGTGTCAACGCAGTGTCAAGACATTCAACCGCACCAAGCATGCAGTGCACCAACCATCCCACTGCAGGCAGCAGCGCACCAGCCGCTCACCTGGGCCAGCAGCTTGAGCAGCTGCACAGTCCACAGCGAGGTCACTGCCAGTGCCTCCACCACCGGTGCACCGCTGGCCACCCCAGGAGACATGTGCGTGGGCGGCAGCGGCACACCGGGCGGCGGCAGCTTGAACTGCAGCGTCTGCGCGTCGGCTGCCATGGCCAGCCGCACCGCATGCTGCACTAATGCCTGCAAAGCATGGGGCAGGAGGAAGGCGTGGCTGGGTGAAGCGGCGGGGCGCCGTTGTCTACAGCAGCAGCGAAGACATGCAGTGCTGTGCCTCATTTGCAAAAATGACACCCAGCATGCCTCAGACACAGATGTGTGAGCAAAATACACGACCTGACTTGTCAATGGCTGCAAGACAGCTCGCTTGATCCTAGACAGCTCGTTTGAAATGCGTCACTGCCTCACCCCAAATGCCAACCCACCTTGTTCTTCAGCAGGCCTGCGGGGCCTCCCAGTGTGACCGTGGCCGCCGCGCCGCTGGGCGTGCGCACTTCGCACCGCACTGCTGATGTGCCGCCCGGCAGCTGAGCTGGCGGGCGGTCCAGCTGCACCAGCTGAGTCACCTCCAGCTGCCGCACCTCCAGGGTCAGCAGCGCACGCAGCGCCTCGCCGAAAAACCTGCGTAATGATGGGAGGGGAACGAAGGCCACTTGGTGGATGCACAGCAGGGCAGCTGTAGGCTTCGACGCAGTTCTGCTGACTGGCTGCTGCAGGCAATGTTGGCCTCAATGTGGTTCCCCCACGTGCCTGAGGTTGTGTGGGTTGACCATGGAAGAGATGCCCGCCTGCTCAAGTGGGGCGCAGAAACTTGGGAGGAGTTCAAACCTCTGCGCTGCCTGCGACTGAGAAGCTGGGCAAGCCAGGCACGCAGCGCTCGAGCCTCTCAGCACGCGCATCCAAGCACAACAAAGCCATGTGCTCACTGCCCGCACCTGCAGCAGGCGCAGCTCGGCGTTGGGTGCCAGCAGTCGCAGGTCTGAGTAGCCGGGGAAAGCGGCAGACAGGCCCTTGGACAAATCCACTCCCTCCATCTCCAGAGCTGGCACGCTGGCAGTGGCCGGCAGGGCGGGCTGCTGCACTGTGAGCGCTGCTGGCTGCACACCGTTGGCCGCTGCATCAGCAGCAGTGCCCGCTGCAGCTAGAGCCAGCAGCTGCGGCACTGCTGCTTCCTGCACTGATGGCTCGGCAGTGCCATTGCCAGGCGGGGCTGAGCCCGCTTCAGTGCCGTGCGCCTTGGTCATGTGGGCAGCCAGGGCATACGCCTGCAGTTGGGAAGCAGCATGCCAACAGCCCATGAAACTTGTTAGCAGCGAGCGCAGCCGGATTTTGAGGCTTCAGCTTGCCATCCTCCAGCTGCTGCCACATCCTACTGTGCCTGCCCCAGACCCACACGCACCTCGGGCACAGACACGCCCGGCGTGCGCAGTAGGCCCAGGAGGCAGTGTGCAAAGTCCAGAGCAGCGAGCGCCGGTGGCTCGGTGCTGGCAGGCCAGGCAATGACGTGGTGAGCAGCGGGCTCACCGCCACTGGCTGCACTGGCTGCCTGCTGCAGTGCGCTGGCCACTGACGCCGAGCCCTGCAGACGCCGGTGTCAAGGTTCTCAGCTCGTGTGCCAAATGCAACGCATGCGCAGTTGCAAGCATCCTGCAACCGCAGCAATGCATTGGAACGCCACCGCGAGCAGCGACGGCGTTGGCCAGCTGCCTCAGACAACCGAGCGCATGGCGGCCTCACCGCAAAGTTCAGGAACAGCAACTCCAGGCCCAGCCCAGCCAATGCAGCAGCAAATGAGTCCACCGCCGCGTCCTGGATGGCGCCTGCGGCAAGGAAGGGGCGGAATACGAGCAGCTGCAGCAGCTTGGTCAGGCGGCCTGCTTTGGCAGCGGGTGGCTGAAGCTCACAGCAGCAGCTGCAGCGCAGAGGCAGCCAACCATGCACACTCCATGCAGCCTCCTGCCGCCCCTCACCCTGGTCGTTCAGCAGCAGGCCCAGAGGCGCCACAGCCTGCCGCTCCACATCACTGCTGCGCCCCGGCGTGCCGCCATACACGTACACCGCAGTGGGTGCGAACTCCGACACAGCGGCCGCAAGGTCCGCCAGCGCTGGGGAGCGCAGCACACGCAGCTGCATGCGGGTTGGGGGGCAAACAGACGTGGTGATGCCTGGCAATGTGCCATCGATGCGGCGGCGAATCCGGCAGCGGCAGCGCTTGCACGGCGGTGCGGCAGAGGTCTGACCGCAGGCCCCCGTGCTGCCGTGCGCTTCCCCGCACCTCTACAGACTCGCCCAGCTCGGCTAGGGGCCCCAGCTCGGGCGCCTGGTCAAGGGGAGGGTGGGGCCCGCCCAGGACGGCCAGCCAGCGAGCCGAGCGGCCTGTTGGGCGTTCTCCATCCACCTCCATTATGCCGGACCGCGGTGGAATGCCCCCAAACCAGCGCAGCAGCGCTCTTTGCGCAGAGGATCGATGGGGTTTCGCGGACGCAGCGACTGGGCTGCTGCAGACACAATTTGGATGTTGAGGGTCTGCCGCGGGATGTTGCGGCGCAGCGGCATGGCTGCTGAGCCAGCCCTGCGGTCCAGTGCTCTGCATGGTGGCGGCGCAGGGCTATGCAAGCAGGCAGTGCGGCTGCCAGCGGCATCCCGCGATCAATCGCAAGGCACTGCGATCGGCCATCGCTCGGCCAGGGTGCCCCAGCGGTCGCCCACAACTTGCATTGGCGGCAGCGGCGCCTGCTGGCGGCTCCCTGGTGCTTCAACAACGGCAAACGTCAATCGCAGTCATTAGCAGCCACCGGTAGCTGCCCCGGCCACACCTGAGCAGCTTGGCTCCCGCCTGGTGAGCGCTGCGTTGATTGGCTGGGCTCCCGTATCTGTGGGTGCATCTGCATGTCTCAGGGCATCCGGGCGCCTGCCATCAGCTGCCCCACGCTTTGCCGCCGCCGCCCAGCCGCCGCCCAGCCGCCTGCTCACACCTCGCTGGTCCTGCTTCCCTTGTTTCCAGTTAGAGTGGCTTGAGCTGCAGCCCGCTAAGCCATGAAGAAGCAGGACGCCAAGACGTCGCCTCCCGTCAAGGTGGTGGGCTTCCGAGTGGAGGGTGCCACGCCCTCGCCTCGCGACACCTCCCTTGCTGACGCCGGCGCCGCCAGCACAGTGACGGGCAGCCCCTCCCCCGTCATCATCCCGCCCGCCTTTGCGGTGAGACTGAGGTGTACAGCTTCGTCTGCAGCTGCTGTGCAGTAGGAAGGCAAGCATTGCAGATGTCT
The DNA here is from genome assembly GCA_025026875.1 of Chlorella ohadii. NCBI lineage: Eukaryota > Viridiplantae > Chlorophyta > Trebouxiophyceae > Chlorellales > Chlorellaceae > Chlorella > Chlorella ohadii. The sequence continues at coordinate 15,937 of JADXDR010000084.1, forward strand.
TGGCATGAGCTGGCAGCACCATGGACCGATGGAAAGGATGCTCCCAACAGCTGTTGTGTTGCCAATGCGATGCCTGCTGCTGATCCCATGCCACTGTCCCACCAACCCATGCATACACAGGGCCAGAGCCGCGGTGGGGAGGGCACACCGGCAGCCCGCGCCGGCGGCCCGCCTGCCACTCCACCCAGCGTGTCGTCTGGTCCCAGTGCATCAGGCTCCGCTGAGCTGCCGCCCATCCGCACCGACTCGTCCAAGGGCCTGGACCCCGACTCGTTCGCCAAGGGTGCGAGATGCAGAGGTGCTAGGGCACTGTAGATGCTGTGGTGCACAGCTGGCGCAGGCTGATGCTGTGGTGCACAGCTGGTGCAGGCTGACGCAGTGGTGACCCACGCGCATTGAATCGTCATGCACAGCCATGGACTGCAGCACACTGCCCAGTCGCCACAATGCACAGTGGAAAGCTGACTCACCCAACCACCCATGCCTCCCCTGCCTGCAGAGCGCACGCCCACAAAGGCCACCCCTGTGGGCGCCTCTCCTCCTGGCGGCCGCACGCTGCCGCTCACCCCTGTGGGCACCTCAGCGCCCGCAGACCTGGGTGGCCAGTTTGCTTCGGCAGCAGACGACTCGCCGCGTGTGGTGCAGCAGCATGCACCCGAGGCAGGCGCGCCCTCGGCGGCGCAGGCGGCAGGCAAGGCCTCGCCTCGTGGCACCGCCACCAAGCCGCAGCAGCCTGCCAAGCCGCAGCAGCAGCCCAAGCCGGCGCAGCAGGCGGCAGCTGGCGCGGCAGCAGGCGGCGAGAAGAAGAGCATGAAAGAGATGACCAAGGCGGAGCGGCGGGCGCTGCAGGAGGCGCAGCGAGCAGCCAAGGCGGCGGCTGCAGGTGGTGGCGGCAAGGGTGGCAGCGCAGCAGGCGGCGGTGGCGGCGGCAAGCTGCAGAAGCAGGGCAGCGGGACCAACTTGGCGCGCCAGGGCGGCGGGCCTGGCCGCCAGGGCAGCAGCGCAAAGGAGGAGGCGGGCAAGGCGGCTGATGGGCAGCAGGTGGGTGAATGAGTTTGTTTGGGAGTCAAGGGCATGTGGTTGTCCGGCTGGTGGGCATCCCAGTTGCATTGCAGAGGAGGCACATATGTCTTTGCTGGCCGGCTGCAGGCAGCCTACGCTCTGCATGGAGCATTGGTAACGCATTCTGCGTCCCCCAAATCTCACCCCCTGCAGGGCAAGGGCGGCCGTGCAGCGGCGGCGGGCCGCGGCAGCCGGCAGCCCAGCACGACTGCCGAGGCAGCTGCCCCGGCTGAGCCCCGCTCCAAGAGCGCCGAAATGTTTGCGCACCWGCCGCAGCCGCGCGGCGTCACGCTGCAGAGCTGCGCCTCGCAGCGCGGCCCACCGGGTGAGGGTGGGGGGTGGGAGAGCAGGCTGCAGTGGCGGTGTGGTGTGATGAAGGGTGGTGGGCCAAGCCTGCTGAATCGTGGTCATCATGAGCCGGCTGTCCCATCAACTGCCCAGCTGGCCATTCGGATCACTCCCCGCCTGCACATCGTTTCTGCAAGTTCGTAGCTCATCAGAGCCGCACCCTTCCCCCCCTCGAATCATGCCCCGCAGTCCCGCTGGCGGCCGCCAAGCTGGGCCTGCGCTATGCTGACGGCAGCCTGCGCGGCGGCAACGCGCGCTGCATCGCCATGCTGCAGATGTTCATTCAGTGCATACAGGTGGGCAGGGCGGGAGGTGGGGGTGGGTTAAAAAAAATGGGGGTGGGTGGAGAGGGATGCATTGTTTGGAAGGAGCGCCGCTGGCGGGCCTGCTCCGCAAAGACATGACTGGCAGCACCTTCCCTGCGTTGGCTATGCAGCGATTGTTGAAAGGAAAGCTGATGTGCCGTGCCAGCTGCCTGTGAAGCTGCCATGGCGGCCTGCGCTCAGCTGCCGACCCTCACGTGCTTGGCTGCAGGAGTTCCGCACGCCGGCGGGCCGCGAGTTTGCCAAGGAGTTCTCGCCCGCGCTGAACAACATCATCAACTTCCTGGTAAGCCGCTCAGCATTGAGAAGGATGCGGGGCATAGCACGTGGTCACAGCAGGCTCCAGTGCAGCCCTGGGCAACATTAATTCGTTGCCGTGGCCAGCAGCCCAGCGGGCTCTGTGGTTGGAGCAATTTGCGCCAGCCAGCTTGTCATGGTGCTGCCCTCACCCTGCACTGTGCTCCACCACTACCCCACCGTGCAGGTGGCCTGCCGCCCGCTGGCTGTGTCCATGGGCAACGCCATCAAGAGCATCAAGAGCTGCCTGGAGAAGATGAAGCTGCATGCGCCGCCCAGCGAGCAGGCGGTGCGTGGGCGGGGGTTGCTGAGGGGCGCAGCAGAGGTGCAGCAGAGGTGCATCGTTTCAAGCCGGGACTGCTTGTGGCATGGCCAGTTTCCAAGCGCCCTACACGCTGCAGCAATAAGGCCTGCTGGGCACCACAAGCGCTGCACGCCCTGCATCCACACTCCCACCTGGCTGCTCACCTGCTCTCCTGCCCCTTCCCCTCACCCCCGCCAGGCCAAGGACATCCTGATTGAGAAGGTGCAGGACTACCTGGAGCAAAAGATCCGCTTCGCCGACCGCATGCTGGTCAAGTATGCCATCGAGAAGATCCAGGTGGGCTGATGGCGAACGGGGGCTGCGCATCAGCCAAGCTTGCAATGCAGTATGACAATGTGTGCCAGGCTTTTGCATCCCTGCTTGCTTGGCCAGTGCGCCTGATGCTGCCGCACGACTGCGCAGACGGGCTTTTGTCAACCACTGCAGCCGCTGCGTTCAACTGCAGCAGCTGTGGAACTGGAGTTTGCTGCAGAAAATAACCCGACTATCGAGAGCCTGGCAGCAACACGGTACCTGCCCGTGCCCGCCTCTTCCTCACCCTCTTGCAGGACGGCGACACCATCCTCACATACGCCTACTCCTCCGTGGTGGCTGCCACCCTGCTGGCGGCGCACAAGGTGGGGGCTGCCGCTGCTGCTGCCCGCCGAGAGTTGGCACAGCCTGCCAGTGCTGGCCATGATGGCCAGCTTGCACGCTAAGCAGCTGCACTCGCTTTGCTGCACCCTGCAGCGATTGTGCGGGGTGCAGGAAGGGGTTTTGCTGCACCCCGCACCCGCCAACCACACATTCACCCCACTATTCACGCAGGCGGGCAAGCGGTTTGACGTGGTGGTGGTCGACTCGCGGCCGCTGCTGGAGGGGCGGCGCATGCTGGCGGCGCTGCTGGAGGGCGGCGTGACCTGCGAGTACTGCCACCTCAACGCACTGTCCTACCAAATCACAGAGGTGGACAAGGTGAGGCGGAGTTCCAATCCGGCCTGCGGAAGTTACGGTCTGCGGGTTCTGCGGGTTGCAGGGAGCCCAGTGGCATGGGTGGGCAGCTGGTGGAACAGCACTGTGCACGCTGTCAGTACGGTTGCACACTGCCCAGGTGCCGCTGCGGCGTGCCGCTCTCGACTGCTGGCTCTAGATCTGCCGGTGGTTGCCAACCGCCGCAGTCCGCCATGCCTGCAGCCTGCACTGCTGCAGCTTAGCCACACTGCCCCCTCATGCACTGCAGGTGTTCCTGGGCGCGGCCTCGGTGCTGTCCAACGGCACGGTGCTGTCCCGTGTGGGAACTGCAGCTGTGGCGCTGATGGCCCATGCGCAGCGCGTGCCAGGTGCGCGGTTGCAGCTGAGCCAGAATATTTGTTGCAGCTGCCCGGCAGCAGGGTGAATTGTTGCCTTGGGACCGAGCAGTTAGCAGACTGATTTTTGACAGGACGTCAGTGCCTGATGTACCGTGACGGCAACCCATCAGCTGTGCTTGGCAACTGAGCGCTCATGCCAGCTTTTGTCTTCGTCCTTCCCCTGCCCCTGCCCTTGCGCAGTGCTGGTGTGCTGCGAGAGCTACAAGTTCCACGAGCGCGTGCAGCTGGACGCCATCACCCACAACGAGCTGATGGACCAGGAGCAGCTGGCCAAGGTGGGGTGMRGGGGGTGGAGGGGGNGGGGCGGGGKGGGGTNGGCTGGGAAAGCAGCAGGCAGGGTGGGAACTGGATCGACAGTAGCGAGAGGCACACTTGGGCGCTTGCCGACGCAATTCCCACTCTCGCCGCTGCGGTGCGGTGCTTACGCCAACGTACCTTCCTACATCCCCCTCCCCACCTCCGCCTGCTGCAGGTGCAGGACCGGCCGGACGTGCCTGCGCTGGAGGGGTGGCGGGAGGAGCCAAAGGTGCAGCTGCTCAACCTGGCCTACGACCTCACGCCCGCGGGTGCGTCCTGGTGGTGGGATCATGATGTTGGTTTGTTTCCCAGGTGCACTCTCTCACCGCCCCTGAACAGCTGCAGCAGCGTGCGGGTCTGCTGTCTGCACAGCAGCTTGTCAACCGCCTCATTTTGCAATCAAAGGCTGCAGCGCACCCTGACAAATGCATAGCGCGCCCCTTCCCCTTTGCAGACGTGGTGTCGGTGGTGGTGACCGAGATGGGCGCAGTGCCGCCCTCCTCGGTGGCAGTCATCCTGCGCGAGGCGCAGCGCGACGCATCCTCTGGCGCTCTTTGAGCTGCCAGCGGCGGCTGTAGCGGCGGTAGGAGTGCTGCTTATGATGCTGCAGGCCAAGTGCACTGGCGGTGCTGCCACATGTCTGGAGCGCTTGATGTAAAGCGGTCTGCGGACATGCTGGCAAGGAGTGCAGGCAGGCTGGCGGCCGCTGCCACTGACAGCGCGGCAGGTCACGACGGCTGGTCACAGCAGGGCATGCTCTTCTCTCGCTTGATAGCCTTCTTGCGCCTGAGCTCACGACTGAGCAGCTCAGCAGCACTCAATAGCGCTCAGCGTGGTAGAGAGATGGGCGCTCTCGCAAGTGCGCCAGCGCTGCGTGCAGCCGGCCCCGCAGCTCAGATCGGGCATTTGAGAGCACAATTCACATGCAGCAGGTTGCAGCGCTGCAGGGCTGAGGCGCACGGCTCAGCACCGCCCCCCGCCGACAGCAGCGGCCGCGGCGGCGGCAAGCCAGCTGCGGTGGCCATCGAGTATCGAGGACAGACTGTGCAGGTGATCCACCATTGGGATGTGGCCATGCTTCATGCCTCAACCTATTGGGAAGGCAGCGGGCAGACAGCGGACATGCCTTGTTGCCGACCTCAACTGTTGTGCCCTGCCGCAGGCTGAGCGTGGTGCCACACTGCGCACCGCCATGCTGGAGGCAGGTGTGACTCCGCACAACGGCCGCGCCGCACTGATCAACTGCCGGGGGCTGGGCACCTGCGGCACCTGCGCTGTGGAGGTGCAGGGTCCTGTGGAGCCACAGCAGTGGACGGCAGCGGAGCGGCTGCGGCTGCATTTCCCGCCGCACTCGCCGCCCGGCAACCAGCGGCTGCGCCTGGCCTGCCAGGTGGGTTGGGCCGCCTGAACAGCGGCTGAAATTGCAGGGCAAGATCCAGGCAGCCAGACTGGCAGATCTGTGGGTTTACTAACGCTGCACAGCCTGCTTAGCTCTGCTGCACTGCTGCACAACAAAGTGGCGCATTGGCCCCTGCACTGCTGCACGCAGGTCGCCTGCCAGGGAGACGTGCGAGTGATCAAGCGCAGCGGCTTCTGGGGCCAACACCAGGAAGTGCTGCCAGACCTTGCAGCAGCAGACAGCAGCAGCACCGGTGCAGCGAGCGTCACACCACTAGGGCAGCTTGAGTTTGTGCTCGATAGGCGGCGGCAGAGGCACACAGGCAGCTGAGCTCTCGAATCGGGACGCAACTCCCTGCTCCTATGACTGCCTTTCCCTTCTGCTCTGTCCGTCAAATCCTGTCACACAATTGGGTCAAGCAATTGAGCAGCGCAGGCACTGCATGGTAAGGGCGGTGGCAGGGACGCAGGTGGAAGGACAGACCGGCGGGTTGCCAGGTTGGTTGCAACACAACGGGGGAAAAAGGAGCACAGAGGTGGGGACAGCAACACACCGACACAGACACAAGCAGCTCTGGGAGCGGCATGGGGGAGCAGGGAGCTTTGAGCAAAAATAAGACGCAGCTGGCCAGCAGCGGTGGTGGGTTAGAGGCATCACGAGGCTACTGGGCAGGCGCCAGCTAGCAGCTGCCAACAGCTGGGCTGCGGCACGGAGGGACAAGGCACGGCAAGGGCAGCCACAGGGGCTTGCCTGCCTGGGTGTGCGCTACAATTGGGGCTGGCTCGGCCGCTTAGAGGCCGGTGCGCCCACCTAAGCGGAGGGCTTGACAGGGCTGCGGCTGCGGCTGCGCGCCGGCTTCTCCTCTCCCGTCTTCTCAGCCGGGCTGCTGCTGCGGTCGCGCTCTCCAGCAGCACGCACAGGACTACGCCCGCGCGCCTGCTCTGCCGCCACCGGCGCATCGCCATTGGGGGCGGCAGCCTCGGGGTCAGCGGCAGCCGGCGGGTCTGCCGCCGCCGGCGCATCGTCAGCGGGCGCAGCCGCCGCTGCCTCGGCGGCGGCTGCCTCAGCCGCCACCAGAGGGTCAGCATCAGCGTCGGACGCAGCAGCTGCCTGGTGGCCCGACGCGGCGGCAGCGGCACCGGCGGCCAGGCCGGCAGCAGCGGCCTCAGCGTAGGGCAGGCACCGGTGCCAGCACCCGCAGCGTCGGCGCCAGCATCAGCGGCGTGGCCCTCACGCGTCGGAGCCGCGCCCGAGGTGCGA
>JADXDR010000084.1:22916-42117 GCA_025026875.1 Chlorella ohadii
GGGGGCCGCGGGCGAGTGGCCGTACGGGTCGCGCCCATAGCCGCCGCTCGGAGGGCCGCCGTAGCTGCAGCAGCAGGGGGAGAGCAGGGGTGTGGATGGAGTGTGTCAGTTGAAAGGTGAGAGCAGGCACTGCACGCTGCAGCATGCAGAGACCGATTCAATCTGCACATCTTGTCTAACTGCCTGCTTTCCCAGCCCCACACTGCTCACCCGCCGTGCCCGCCGTCGTAGCCGTAGCCGCCGTGACCGCCGTAGCCTCCGCTGGGCGGGTATCCGCCGTAGCCGCCGTGGTGCGGGGGCGGGGCACCGCCGTAAGGGGGCGGGCCGCCGGGGCCAGGGCCGCCGCCCATCATCGAGTGCTGCGCGGTGCCATGCGACTGGCTGCCGCAGACATAGCACTGGTGCGGGAAGCGGCAGCGGCCCGTCCACTGGCAGGAGCCAGTGCGCCAGAACTGGATGCAGTGCTGGCTGCCGTCAGGCTGCATGGTGAAAGAGCGCTGCAGCGGTGCAGGCCTGCGGCACGGAGAGTGGGGCAGGGAGGGGCGTTGAGCAGCGGCAGTGGCGGCGGCGCTGCCAGACGCAACGGCAGCTGGGCGGCGTGCTGCTGCCAGGCCGTAAGACGGTGCAGAGGCGGGTGGGAAGGTCCCGGCAGCTGCTGGCGACGCCATCGATGCGCACAGGCGGGTGGCCGCTGTCGGCTGCTGCGGCAGCCGGCGAGCTTTCCAACCGGCTCCCGACCCTCAGATGCACTGCTACATGCGCCCTGGGCCCCAGCAGGCCTCACCAAGCTCTGGATGGACTAGCACGCGTGTGATGCGCTGCTTCTGACCGGCGCTAGGGGTTGCAGCTGCTCCCGACAACGCCGTGATGTGTGCACAGCGTCTCCTTGCCGCGGTAAGTTCCGGCTGCTCTGCATGGGCAGCGAGCATGGGGAAGGCAACTTCGACGTGCTCTCAGAGCAGCGCAGGCGTGTAATTCCTGTCGGTCATGCATCAGTGATCGCAGACGCACGGCCAGGAAGGGCGTTCAAGTCCGTGGGAGGAACTGCACCGGCGGCGCAAGTGCGCGGGCGGCAGGGCCGATGGAGTCGCGGGCAAAGCACTCCCCTGACAGGGGATGGCTGATGCCTAGCAGTCAAGCACGGCGAGACCGTTCTGTGTCTTGCAGTGGCATCCAGCAGCTGCATGGCCAATGCACTTGGTCGAGCGTCGAGACTGCACAGTGGTTGGGCGTCGCCGGTGTGCGCCGGTGCCGACACAGAGGCGGTCCAGCTGCAAAACAGCTGTGATACCCTCACATGCGTTCTGGCCCATGCATATCATTGTTCGGATAGCTGTGCAGCCATCCAACAGCCACACATGGCTTCAGATTGCCACCGGTGCGTTGCCGCAATTCGCCGCTGAGGTGGCGGGGCACGCCGGGGCCAGCTGCCTACCCGTGGGCACCTTCGATCGTCTCTGGCAGCCTGCCAGACATAGTAGCAGCGCCGGCGTCCGCTCCTGGCCCCATCTGGCCCTTCCTCGGTTTGAGCTCGCTCTGCCAGGCCCCCGCCACACGGTGCACGGCGCACAGCATCGCCTGCCAACCACAGCGAGCGCACCAGGGTGGCCGATGAATTGAACCCTCCGCAGCCGGCCACAGCTCGAGCGGGATGAAGCGGGGCGCCCCTGCCTTTGGCAGCATCCACGGCGCGGGCAAAAGCTCGCTGCGCGCCCGCGATGCGCACGACGGGTGAGTCGCTGCTGCCGCCGCCCGGCCGCCGCTGCCGGCCGCCTTGCGCCAGCTTGTAAGGGGTCCGCCGGCTGCTGCTGCTCTGGCTCTGCTGGCCTGTGGGATGTTAACGGACGGGTCGGATTGGACAGAGTGCCCTCATTTTGTATAGGCAGACCACTGCAATGCACTCGACGGCCCCTCCACACTGCTTGCTCTCGCCCGCTCCCTGCCCGCAGCGGTGGCGGCGGCCGCGGCCGCGGCAAGCGGCTGCTCAACCGCGGCATGAACAATGGCAACTATATCGGCAAACGCAACGAATCAGGCAGCGCAGGCCCCAGCACAGAAGGTGCGCTGCGATGCTCTCGGCGGGCCGGCATTTCGGCATGCACGAGGGGTGCCTGCCGACCAAGCTTGTGTGCGTGCAGTTCATGTGTTGCATCTTGGCGGCACGGCAGATTTGACACCAACATCGCACAAGCTAATTAGCTCCCATGCCCGGCCACCTGTGCAGCACGGGAGGTGCAGGAGGACAACCATGCAGCAGAGGCGGCCCTGGGCTTCCCGCTGCACACGGATGGCCCCGACAAGCTGGGCTGGCTGATGAACTTGAACCAGGTGCGGACCAGGCTGCGAGGGTTGGAAGCAAGGCAGGCAGCTGGCAGGGCAGCATCTGGGGAGCTTGTGGATTTCCTTGCGCTGCTGGGCATGCCTGCCGCCCGTGGAATGCAAGCCGGTCCCACCCATGCTGCTGCACTCGTGGCTCATGGCAGTGTGGCAGGTGACGCACATGCCGCCTTATGCACCGGCCCTGCTTAGTGCCTACCCCATGTTCACCTTCCCTGCAACCCAACCCTGCAACCCACCCCAGAGCGTGAAGGTGGACAAGGAGAGTGGGCAGGCGCTGTCATGCGTCAACTGCTACTTCATGTGCCAGGTGCGGCTTCTATGAATGGCATGAAGAAGCGGAACCGGCACCAGCAGCAAGCCTGTGCTGGGAAACCTGGCGTGACAGCATTACGGCAGCATTTAGGCAGAATCCAACACATCTGCAACCAACCCATACTTTGCTGTGGTGTGTGCCACGCAGGATGGATCCATGTTCAAGGCGCAGGTGGAGTATGCGCCCTACTTCTACCTGCAAATCAAGGCAAGCATGTTCTGCACACCGGGAACTGGCAGCGTCGGTTGCAGTCAGGCGTGGATCCTGCGCCGTGCTGCTGGTCTGCAGTGCGCCAGGCCTGCTGCTGAGCGCTGCGAGACACTGCTGCCGCCAGTCTACACCGCATAGCATTACACTGCTTTTCATTTCAATGCTACTCCACAGGACGACCTGGAGATGGAGGTGGACAGCTGGCTGCGCCGCAAGTTTGAGGGCAGCCTGAAGGAGGTGGAGATTGTGCACCGGGAAGACCTGGACCTGGTGAGGGGCTGCTGTTGAATCACAGAATGTGCATGCAGATTGCTGCGTGAATACAAGGCCGGGCTGGGCGCTCCTAAGGGACAGCACAGGCGGAGAGAGCTGGCACCAGCAGCCTGCACCGCTGCACTGCCAATATCATTCATGCCCAGTCCCGCTCTGCCGTTCCTGCTTGCCTGCCCGCCCGCAGAAGAACCACCTGAGCGGCCTGCAGCGCAAGCTGCTGAAGCTGACCTTCTGGAACCAGGACCAGCTGATGCAGGCGAGCTGGCACTTGGCTGTGACTCGGACTGGCGATGGTTGCTGTGTGGTGGGCCTTTGTTCATTTGTTGCCGCCTGCTGCCAATTGCTGCTCCGCTGTCCCTGCCTCCACCTGCCTGCCTTGCCAACATTGCATTTATATGCATCGCCTATCTGCAGGTGCGGCGCGATATTCAGCCCATTGTGTCGCGCAACCGCTACCGGCGCGACGGCACCAGCGCGTATCAGCTGCTGGCGGAGCAGCAGCGGCCCGCGGCCGCCAAGGCCGGCAAGGAGCGCCTGCAGGTGATTGGGGATTGGAAGGCTTTGCAGGGAGGGGGGCAGGGTCTGTCTTTCAGGTGCAAAGGGTCTTGCAGGCGGCAGCAGCAGCTGGGAATGCCGACACGGGAGGCGGCTGTGGCTGCTGAGCTGCTCACAACACGTGAATGCTGTGCCATCCCCCACACACTGCCCACAGGACGCGCTCGAGTCGATTGTGGAGATGCGGGAGCACGACGTGCCCTACCACGTGCGCTTTGAAATCGACACCGACGTGCGCTGCGGCCACTGGTTCACCTGCAAGGCCAAGGTGGGTGGCGGCGGGGGTGGGTCATGCGAAACAAGCGCTTGGCTGCTGCCTGATGCTGTGCTGAGGTGGTCAGCAACTGCGCTCACCAGCTGCGCACCTCTTCTGGGAGCCCACTTACCGCCCACACTGCCCTCCCCCCCCCCCCTGCAGGGCGGCAAGGTGACGCTGGAGCGGCGCGCCGACCTGCTGCAGCGCGCCGAGCCCCGCATCTGCGCCTTTGATATCGGTGCGTGTCGACAGCCTTCTTGCTGCTTGCGTGGGCTGTGCTGCTGCCTGGCGCCCAGACNTGCTGTGCTGCACCTGTGCTTGAGCAGCAATCAAGTTTGCAATCACGGTATGCCTGTGCTGAGCAATGGAACTCCTGCATTCCTACGCCTGCAGAGACGACCAAGCTGCCGCTGCAGTTCCCCAACGCCGAGTACGACCAGGCAAGCACAGCTGCGCTTCTGCTAGGATGCTGCGCCTCTGACGGCTTCCCTGGATTGTGTGGTTGCCGTCATGTGCACTGCATGCCGCATTGACAGGCACCTTGCACAACCCTTGCTGCTGCGCTGCCATGCTCAATCGCTGCGTTTGCTGATTGTGTGCAACCTGCAGGTGTTCATGATTTCGTACATGGTGGACCGCCAGGGCTACCTCATCATCAACCGCGAGGTGCGGGCATGGCTTTGGGCCCCAAGTGCCAGGCAGAGAAGGAGGCAGCCTCATTCAGAGGAGGCCAACCTGCCCATGGGCCAGGATGCGCTCAGCAGTTGCAGAGCAGCCAAGACTGGTGCCGCGCAATTCTCACACCACGCCCACTTGCCCTCCTTCTGCTGCACAGGTGGTGGGCGAGGACATCCGTGACTTTGAGTACACGCCCAAACCCGAGTTTGAGGGTGAGCTTGGCCTGTACTGGCAGCAACACGCGTTTTGACTGCTGCCCGAAGCGCTCGCCCCTGGATACTGCCGGTGGGACGCTGCGGTTGCTGCCTGGCTGCCTGGCTATATGCTCACGTCTGATTGCCGCTGTTGCTGCACCCCGCTCCCGCCAGGCCCCTTCCACGTGTTCAACTGCGCAAACGAGGCGGCCTGCCTGCGCAAGTGGTTTGACCACATGCGGGAGGTGGGTGCCTGGCTCTAAGGAGCGATATGATGGTCGGCAACTGGGCGGCTGGAAGCAGGCAGGCAGTTGAAGCCTGTGCCTTCCAGCCTCCATAACTTGCCTTTTAACACGCAGACTGCACTCTTGCCATACTCCTTTCCTTCCAGATCAAGCCCGCCATCTACGTCACCTACAACGGCGACTTCTTCGACTGGCCCTTCATAGGCAAGGATTGGTGGGGAGACCCGCTTAGGCGTGCAAGCAAGACTGGAGCTGCATCGCAACATGGCAACCACTCGGCAGGAGGGGCAGCTAAGGCCGCACCATGTGCTGGCCATTCAACCTGCACCAGCGCTGCGGAATTACGGTGACCCCCGTTGCATTTCGCAGAGACGCGCGCCGCCAAGAACGGCATGGACATGGCAGCAGAGATTGGATTCACCTGCAACCGCAAGAGCAACGAGACGCTGAGCAGGTGGGGCGGTGCGGCAGTCGAGTGCTGGCACGCTATGGTCGTGGTCCGTTGGCATGGCAGCACGGCAGCAGTGCTGTAGCTGAGCGTGCAGGACAGCCAACACCCGGTCCTTTCGTCACCAACTGGTCTGCGCTGAGGCCCATCATGTGCGTGACCGTACAACCCGCCTCAAGCCCACCTCAACACAGGATGGCGGTGCACATGGACTGCATGCACTGGGTGAACCGCGACTCGTACCTGCCGCAGGGCTCACGCGGTCTCAAGGTGCGGGGAGGGCTGCTGCTGTTGCTGCTGTGGCTCAACGAGTGTTCTGCTGCTGCCTCGGCGCCGCTCCCAGCATGCTGCCATGCATGTTGCTGCTGTTAAAGTGCAATGGCCCTGCGGTGTGCTGAGGCCGCGCCTGTGCTGCCACCCAGGCCATCCGCATCCCCGCTCATTCTGCTTCGCCGTTCTTCCCACACTCACAGATGGTGACCAAGTACTCGCTGGGGTGCCCTTGCGTGCTTGTACCTCACAAGCCTTGCCTGATCAATTTCCCAACTCACTCCGTATCTGTGCCACGCAGATGGTGACCAAGTACAAGCTGGGGTACAACCCCGTGGAGGTGGACCCCGAGGACATGGTGCGCCGCTGCTGCTGCTGTTGAAATTTGAGGGCTGTTAGGGTTGTGTTGAAATGCTCTCGATGGATGCAGTGGACCCCGAGGATGGTGCGCGCTGCTACTGTACTGAACTCGGTCTGGGGGTGTGATTTCGGAGAAGCTGCAGCAAACGGGAGAGCAGGGGGCTGGGGAGTGTTCGCCGCGCCCTCTTGCCACCTCCTCCCTGGTACACAAGCTTACCCTCCCTGCAATCGCATGCAGCCTCGGCTGGCAAGCGAGAAGCTGCAGGCCATGGCTTTGTACTTTAACTCCCCCAACCTAGTTCCTTGTTGTTTCCGTTTCAGGTGCGGCTGGCGAGCGAGAAGCCGCAGGACATGGCTTCGTACTCGGTGTCGGACGCGGTGGCCACCTACTACCTGTACATGACCTACATCCACCCCTTCATCTTCTCGTGAGGACCGGGGTTTGTGGGTTTGGTTGTTGTGAGAGGCTGGTGTGATGGTGCACGTACCGTTAACCCACCCCTTCATATTCTCGTGAGGACGGGGGGCTGCCGGTGCTGCCGCTGCTGCGACCTTGCAACTGCGACCCTGCATCCCAGCCGTGTTGATGCGCTGCGGGCGCTGTCAATCATTTGCTGCTCCTCCCCTGCCCTCAGCTCATAGCCCTCCTCTCCACCCCTCACCTGCAGGCTGTCCACCATCATCCCCATGCCGCCCGACGAGGTGCTGCGCAAGGGGTCGGGCACCCTGTGCGAAATGCTGCTCATGGTGCAGGCGTACCAGGTGCGCTGGGCGGCGCACTTTCAGTGCGGTTGTTGCGGGGCCGCAAGTGCCGGACATGTCGCACTGCATCTGCTGCGTTGGCAGATGTGCTGGGCGCTGAGGTGAAGGCTCCATGGGTTGCTGGAAAGCACCCATGTCTGTCTGTTCACTCACCTCGCTAATCAGTTGCACTCCACGTTCATAACCGCAGGCGAGCATCGTGGCGCCCAACAAGCACACCAGCGCCTCGGAGAAGATGTACAAGGTAACGCAGGGCTTTGACACAGTGGGCCACCGAGCTCACAGAGCTGGGCAGTCAACAACACCCATCGATGCAAAGGCGGATGTACGTGTTGCATGTGAAACGGCTGTGATCCACCACACATGCTCTACCCTCGCTCGTTGCAATCCCCTAACTTTACTGTCCCAATGGCATGCATTGTCTGCAGGGCCACCTGCTGGAGAGCGAGACGTACATTGGCGGCAAGGTGGAGGCCATCGAGTCAGGTGCTTGTTGTTGAGAAAAGGGCGGGATGAAGAGTGGCTGACAGCGGCGCAGGGGCTCGGCAAGCGCCATGTCGTCCTGCCTCCACTGCTGCTGCCGCCACTGCTACTGCTTCTGCTTCTGGTGCACTGCCCAACAACAAAATCTTGTGCACTTGCTCCCTCTGCCGCAGGCGTGTTCCGCTCCGACCTGCCCTGCAAGTTCCGCTGCAAGCCCGAGGCGTACCAGGCGAGAGGGTGCTGGGGCCGGTGCTGATACCGCAGAGGACCCACTTGCGCTCGGATTGCCGTGGTGACATTTTACACTGCTTCGCAGATGTTGCTTGCCACAAAATGGACATGACAACACCAGCTCATGGCATCCAACCTCTGTTTGCCTTCTGCAGAAGCTGATTGACAAGCTGGAGGGAGACCTGGAGTACGCGCTTCGCACCGACGGCAAGATGTCTCCCCAGGACTGCGAGAACTACGCAGAGGTGCGGCGGCGGCTGGGTGGCGATTTGCTGTTGGTGGCAGAGTGCTGTGCTCAGCAGGCGGCTCTGCGCCTGCAATGGCTGCCGCCACTGCACACGTGCATTGCGGTGACTGCCACCACGCATTGCCCAACTGTGCTCAGTTGTGGGCACTTGCATGCGCATGTCCCCCTGCTGTCCTGCAGGTGCGGGACGAGATCAAGGGCATGCTGGAGGCGCTGCGCGACACGCCCGTGCGGTGAGGACAGCAGAGGAATAACACACTGAAACGCAGGCGGGGAGGGGTCACAGCGGCTGTCTTTTGGACTTGACATGGCGGCAGTTGCTGCCTTCTTCACAGCACATGCTGCCTTGCCGTTCCTCGGCACCCAGCAGCAGTCACACTTGCCATCCTGTGCTGATCTTGCTACATCGCCCCACACTCTCATGTGCAGCGAGGAGGTGCCGCTGATCTACCACCTGGACGTGGCGGCCATGTACCCAAACATCATCCTCACCAACCGCCTGCAGCCCAGCAGCATCGTCACCGGTGCGCAGCGGATTGGGTACAGTTGGGCAGGAGGCTGCCGTGCCAGGCAGGCGAACGGTGGGCTGCAGTGGTGCGCACGTGTTGTTGCGCAGCTCGCCGCCTGGCGACAGCTCGCGCCAGGCAGGGGGACATCGTGTGCCAGTTCAACACGCCTGAGGCACACCTGTTGCCCTGCACTGTCCCTCGCTCTTACCCCTCCAGATGAGGACTGCGCCGCCTGCGACTTCAACCGCCCCGGCAAGACGTGCCTGCGCCAGATGGAGTGGGTGTGGCGCGGAGAGACGTACTCAGGTGCGAGCCAGACTAGATTGTTTTGCTTGCATGCAGCCGGTGTGGCAAGAGCAGGCATGTGTCTGTGTCTCGGCCAGGTGCAGCAACTGCCTGGCTTGCATTGAAAAGGTTGCTGCCTAACCGCCGTTTCACACCCCTTGTGTCCAGCCACGCGCGCCAAGTACGCCTCGCTCACATTTCATTCAGCCTGGAAACCATGACTGAGTAAATGCACCTTCCTCCCCTGCAGCCACGCGCGCCGAGTACGCCTCGCTCAAGGCGCAGCTGCAGTCGGAGACGTTCCCGCCCGCCGCGCCCGACGGCCCGCAGCGCCTGTGGACCGATCTGCAGCATGTGGGTTGCGCGCCGGATGCATTATTCGTCATCAATGATTGCAGCTGAAGCAGCCGCCTGCTGCTGCCAAATCCTCGTACAGCCAGTCGCCGGGCGCTCGCTCCTGCTCTCACCGCCGCCACCGCCACAGGGTCTTTATTCGTGCTTCTTCTGCACCTGGCCCACTTCCCCGCTGCTGCTGCTCAAACCTGCGCCTCTGCTCGCAGGAGGAGAAGGCCAAGCTGCTGAAGGACCGGCTGAAGAAGTACTGCCAGAAGGTGGGCAGGCGGACAGAGCAGCAGTTGGGTGCATTGCTGCTGAGAGCGGGCGTCGGTCGCCGCCCATCATCGCTCACTGCTATACGTCATGTGCTCTCCACTGTTGACCGCCACAACAGGTGTACACGCAGGTTCTGGACAAGCCGACCAGAGAGCCAGCTTATCTAGACCGTGATTTGTGCTGCCTCCCACTGCATGTTTACTTGGCAGGTGTACAAGCGGGTGCTGGACAAGCCGACCACGGAGAAGCGGCTGGCGGGCATCTGCCAGCGGGAGAACTCCTTCTACGTGGACACCGTGCGCGCGTTTAGGTGAGTTGGGAATTGTTTGGAGTGTAGATTGGGGCATGGTACAGGACAGCAGTGGCAGCAACCTCTCCACTGGCGCTGCCCCTGCTGCCGCCATCATCCATTCACTCCGCCTGGCACCCAACTCCCCGCCTGCTGTCCTACTGCTCTCCTGTTGCAGGGACCGGCGGTACGAGTACAAGGGGCTGACCAAGGTGTGGAAGGGCAAGCTGGACTCGGCAAAGGTGCGATTGGGGCTAGCAGATGCTGATGATGGTTTCTGTGTTACCAAAGCAACCTTGTACATGTGGAAGGGCAAGCTGGACTCGGCAAAGGTGCGCTGGGCTGAGCAGAGGGGAGGGGTGACGCAGCGGCACGCGCTTGCAGAAGTGGTGCAGAGGTGATGTTGGCTCGCTGCTCCCGTGCATGGGCAGCTGCCACGCAAGCACCATGTTGCGCTCGCCACATTCTGCCCGCCTGCCTCCTGGTTCCCCCCTCCCCACAGGAGAGCGGCAACCCCATCCGCATCCAGGAGGCCAAGGACATGTGCGTGCTGTACGACTCGCTGCAGGTGCGACAGCTGCATTNATTTTGCCAGCCTGCTGTTCAAGCTGTAGCCTGCCGGCATTTGCTTCGCACCAACTAGCCTGCTGGTCTGGGGCAGGGTCATATCGTCTCCATGCGAATTGGTGGCCGCAGCTGCAGCGCTGTCATGCAAGCTCGCGGCGTCTTGCCTAACCTACCTTGCGTCCTCTCCCATGCTTCGTCTCCCCCTCCGCAGCTGGCCCACAAGTGCATCCTCAACTCCTTCTACGGCTATGTGATGCGCAAGGGCGCGCGCTGGTACTCAATGGAGATGGCGGGCGTGGTCACGCACACGGGGGCTAACATCATCAAGGTGAGCAAGAAGGGGTGGTGAGCAAGTTAGGTATAGAGATGGAGATGGCGGGGGTGGTCACGCACACCGGCGCCAACATCATCAAGGTGAGCAAGAAGGGGTGGTGAGCAAGTTAGGTATAGAGATGGAGATGGCGGGGGTGGTGACGCACACCGGAGCCAACATCATCAAGGTGAGCAGTGGATTGATCGATCAGTTGGTTTTATTGTGGTGTTGCGTCATGGCTGATCACGCTGCTGGCGGCTGTAGCCAGCCATTGCGGCTGCAGCCGTCCACGCAGCACCCGCCTCACAGCCACCCTGCACCCACCAAGCGCTCCCCGCTTCCACCCCTCAGTGCCGACTGTCTTGCAGCGCGCCAACGAGCTGATTGGGCAGCCGGGTGCCCCCCATACATGCGCATTTGCCTCCTGTCAGCTGGCTAACATCCCCTTGTTTGCATGCCCTTCCCTATCATGCAGCGCGCCAACGAGCTGATTGGGCAGCTGGGCAAGCCGCTGGAGCTGGACACCGACGGCATCTGGTGCGCGCTGCCCGGCTCCTTCCCGGAGGACTTCAAGGTGAGCTGGCTTGTCTTGGATTTAGCTGATTGATAGTTTGGTTAGCCAGCTGCATCTGGTGCGCGCTGCCGGGCTCCTTCCCGGAGGACTACAAGGTGAGGCTGGCTTGTGGCTGGTAGCTGGTTGGACTAGCTGCTAGAATTGGACACCGAACGCGTGCACTGGTTTTCCCTGTCGTGCGCAGCGGCTTATGCTCTGTCATGGCAGTGCGCAGCAGCGGCTGCAAAATGTGCCTTCTCTCCTCCATGCTGTGCCCTGCTGCAGTTCAAGAATGCTAAAACCGGCAAGGTGTTCAAGATGTCCTACCCCTGCGCCATGCTCAACGTCATGGTGGCGGAGCACAACACCAACGACCAGTTTGCGGTGTGTGGGCGGGTGGGGCGTGCAGACTGCAAATAGGTTGGTCAGAATGTGCTGCATACGCACAACACCAACGACCAGTTCGCGGTGGGTGGGTGGCTGTTCTAGAAGTGGGCAGCACTGTGGCTGCCTGCTGCCACTCGGCCGCTGCCGCCACTGTGCGCTGCTGCTGCTGCAGCTCGCTTCCTCACTTTCCGCTCAGTGTAACACACCGCCCTCCATCAATCGCTGCTGCCAGTTCACCCTTCTCAACTGCCTCACTTCGCCCACCGCGCTTCGTTTCCTCAATTCTTGCCACAGACGCTGGTGGACCCGGAGCGCAAGAGTTTCAGACCAGCTTGCCGCTGCATGAGCGCTCATGAATTCAAAGTGGCCATTCAATCTCCCGTTTTGCCACAGACGCTGGTGGACCCGGAGCGCAAGTTGTACGAGGTCAGCTCCCAGATGAGCATCGAGTTTGAGGTGGACGGGCCCTACAAGGCAAGCCTGTTCGATCAAACATCATATGGGGGGTTTAGAGTTGAAGTTGAGGTGGACGGGCCCTACAAGTTGGGCGGAAGGGAGGGGTTCATCTATAGCACACGTACGCAGCTGGATTGCTGACGGTGCTCACAGCCAGCTGAGGCACCATCACCGGAATCGCTGCAGCTGCCTGCGCCGGCCCGCTGTTGCTGCCAGCAGCGGGCCGATGAGCAACGCCCCCGCGGTAATCTGTCCATTTGCTCACTGACCCATGGGCACGCCCGTTCATCCCACTCACTCTCATCAGGCCATGATCCTGCCCGCCTCCAAGGAGGAGGGCAAGCTGATCAAGAAGCGGTACGCCGTGTTCAACTTTGACGGCTCGCTGGCGGAGCTCAAGGTGGGGGCTGGGCTGGGCTGGGTTGGTGGGGCAGGGAGGGCAGGCAGGCGAGCAGCAGGGCAGAAGGGGCAGCAGCACAAGCTGGCCGCAAGCTGACGCACCGCGCGGTCCTGCCCTTCATTGCGGGTGCCCCGAGCAAGCGCGGCATGCAATTGCGCTGCTTGCCAGCTGAGCCGCCATCAACATGCATTGCCACCGCCCCCATCTGCGCAGGGCTTTGAGCTGAAGCGGCGCGGCGAGCTGAAGCTCATCAAGGTCTTCCAGGTTTGTGCCCATGGGCTGGAGTGTGTGAGGGCATGGATGGGGTTGCGGCTGGCAGCAGGCCAGGGATGCGGGGGAGGCATGCACGCCTATGTGCAGTGGCGGCGGCCGCCATGTCACACGGCTTGCTGCTGTTGGACACATGTCAGGCCTTTGTATGATAGCAGCGGCTGCCAAACCCAGGCACTTCTGGCGGCCCATCCACCCTCTCCCTTGCCACAGGGCGAGGTGTTTGACCAGTTCCTCAAGGGCGACACGCTGGAGGAGTGCTACGCAGCCGTAGCCGCTGTGGCCAACCGCTGGCTGGACATGCTGGACACGCGGGTGGGTGGATCCGGAGCCAGTTGGGAAAGGGTGTAGGTGGGCAGAATGCTTGCGGCAGTCGCATAGGTGCAGAAGATAGTTGCTGGACACGCGGGCGAGGACCAATTTGGCTCCCTGGCAAAGCCTTGCTTCTCACACCGTCACCTGCACTTCTCAAACCACCTGCATTCATTTGCTTGCTCATCCTCCCCCTCAGGGCGTGGACCTGACGGACGAGGAGCTGATTGACCACATCAGCGAGATGTGCGTGATGAGCAAGAGCCTGGAAGAGTACGAAGGTGGGCAAGCAAAACAGCTGGTTTGAGTGTGTTGCTGCCCATGGGTGCAGCCAGCATCCAGTTGCCATGCTTGTATCATGCTTCTCTTGCTGCGTGCCTGCCGCTGAGCCACCTCACACATGCACCACCCTACCTGGCGCAGGGCGCAAGAGCTGCGCCATCACGTGCGCCACGCGCCTGAGCCAGTTCCTGGGCGATGACCGCATCAAGGACAAGGTGGGCTGGTTGGGTTGCTGCTGTATCTGCACTGTCTCTGCTACTGGTGCTGCTGTCGCCTCTGGAGCGCGTGCCACCGTGTACCCTCCTGTGCGCGCAAGAGCCTGATAAGTGCCGGCAGCCAGTGTGAAGTTGCAGTTGCCTGCCGCAGACCAACAGCAGCTGGGCACCGCCCCTTCATATCACCTCCTGCCCCCATATCGCCCCCCCTCTGCGCCAGGGCCTGGTGTGCAACTACGTGCTTGCGCGCAACCCGCCCAACCTGCCCACCTCGGAGCGAGCCATCCCCGTTGCCATCTTCAGGTGGGTAGATGTAAAAGCATGTCTGGTGATCTCAATGCAGATGGGCAGGCACTGGGTCGCTGGGCAGGCACTACACGAAGCCAGCCAAACCTGACAACTCTGGTTCCTCTGATTTAGTTGCCCCCTCATCCTGCCAACTTGTGTGCAGCACCGAGCCAGCTGTGGCCCGCACCTACCTGCGCAAGTGGTGCGGCGACATCGGCCAGGGTGAGCGGGGCGGCAGGGAGGAGTGCTGAGGGGGGCTGGCCGCAGCGTGCCGCCAGGAAGAACTGCTGCAGGGGGGCTGGCCGCAGGCTGGTAGCATGCTGGCTGCAGCCGCTTTGGCCATGCCAGGCTGCCGCACCCAGTGCGTGTCTCGTGCAGCTGCATCCCTGTGTTTCAAGTAGCCGCAACCCCGCCGCTCCTCTGCTGCTGCAGTGGCGCCGGACCAGGTGCCGGACGTGCGGCAGATCGTGGATTGGGAGTACTACAAGTGAGGGCAGCTTGTTTGCTTTGTTGTCGTTTTCCTGCCGCAGGCCTGCATGGTTGTGCTCTCCGGGCAACGGCAGCAGCCATCGCATGCTTACGCCGCCAGTGCTTTGCACCGTGTTGCTCATTGCGCTTTGCCTGCTGCCTAACACGTTCGCGCATCAATTCCTTGCAGGGAGCGGCTGGGCAGCGCGATCCAGAAGATCATCACCATCCCTGCAGCCATGCAGCGCGTGCCCAACCCCGTGCCGCGCGTGCGCCACCCTGACTGGCTGCACAAGAAGGTGGGCGGGGAGGGGCAGATGGTGTGGTGCTTTCTTATCTGGAGCCAGCGCCAGCTGGATTTGTTGCGCCGCCACCCTAGCTGGCTGCCCGCAAAGCGGGTGAAAGGGGCAACGCGTGCCTACCTGCATGCATTGCTTCACTACCCTCCTGCCAATGCTGACTAGCCGCCGCATCCACCATGTGAAATTCCCGCCCGCAGGTGCAGGAGAAGGAGGACACGTACAAGCAGACGCGCATCGATGCGCTGTTTGGCGCGGCGCGGGTGAGGCGCTGTGCAGGAGGAGACGGTTGGTTTCATGCTTGCTGGATGATTTACTCACCCCCGGTTGCAATTTCCACCTCCACGCTCACAACAAGCCCGCGCCTGCCCTGCTCTCACCCTGCCTGCCCCAGTCCAAGCGGCGGCCACACCTGGCGCTTGAGGGCGGCGAGCAGCAGCAGCAGCAGGGAGCAGCAGCGATTGGTGACCTTGAGGACTTTGGAGCCAACCCGGCGGCTGCCGCAGCAGCGGCGGCTGGCCCTGTCGGCATTGCCACCACCCTGGACCCCGAGGCGGCGGCGGCAGAGGCGGCGGCAGCGGCGAGAAGGGAGGGGGAGAACGCGGCAGCGGCAGCCAACCAGGGCGATGAGGAGATGCCAGACAGGTGCGACAGCGCTGTGTCTTCTGTTGCAGGCATGCGGGGCTGCTGGTGCCAACATGGTTGCCTGCAGCTCATTGATTGGACCGAGCTGCCAGCTTGGTTGGTTGCGGTGGCACGTACATCCAAACACATCCCTTGCTCAATCCCTGTGTGTCCTGCCCGCTGTTCCGTCCCTCAGGCGCACCGACTTCCGCGGCTGGCTGGCGGCCAAGAAGGCGCAGTGGCGGCGCAGCCGGGAGGCGCGCAAGCGCAAGCGGGTGGGTGGAAATTTGGACTGGYACACTTGGCGCAGGCCCTGTGCAGAGTGCAGGTGCCTCCGGCAAGCATGCACTTCCTTTCACATGGGCCATCTCGCACACCTGTATGACCTGCCTGTGTTCCATTTG
The DNA here is from genome assembly GCA_025026875.1 of Chlorella ohadii. Taxonomy (NCBI): domain Eukaryota; kingdom Viridiplantae; phylum Chlorophyta; class Trebouxiophyceae; order Chlorellales; family Chlorellaceae; genus Chlorella; species Chlorella ohadii. The sequence goes on from JADXDR010000084.1 coordinate 38,315, forward strand.
TCACCAACCAGGTGCCTCCTCCTCCCCTGCCCACCCGCCAGGCCGAGGCAGGCGCCGACGGGCGGCCGCTGCGGCAGCGCACCGGCCCGGACGTGGGGGCCATGTTCCAGCAGCAGGCGGCGGCCGCCACTGCGGCGCACTGGCAGATTGTCAGCATCGCGCCCACTGCCCAGCCGGGTGAGCAAGACGGTGCAGTGTGGGCAGGATATTCTTGAAATGCTCGTTGCCGCATTGCAGATGCCTGCAAGGCTGCGGGACTGTAGTCCATTACATACTCACATGCCATGTCACCACCAGCACAATGCTGCCGTCTTGACCACTGTCCCACAGGTGTTTTCAAGGCGTGGGCGGTGATCAATGGCCGCATGACAGCGGTGCCGCTCCGCATCCCCCGCGCCTTTTATGTCGACGCTGCCGCCGCGCCCGGCACACCAGGTGGGTGGCTGGGCGCATGCCTGATGGGTGCTTGCCGTGGCGCACGGCTGAAGGTTTGCTTGTGGTGCCGGTGCAGCTCATTGCTTTTGGTGTTTCACAGAACCTGTGTTGCCAATTCCGGCAATTCTCCTCTTGAAAGCTTGCCTGCCACCCCCGCTCTGCCACCCTCCCCCTGCTCCACAGAGGCGGACGGGTTTGGGCAGGCGGTGAAGCGCATCCTGCCGGGCGGCCTGCAGCCCATGCACACCTACCATGTGAGGGCGGGCGGGCGGGGCAGGMGCATGCATGTGCCACAACCAACTTGCAGATGCAACAAGTGGTCTATGGCAACATGCCTGTGTTGGGTACGCTCTGCCACTCCAGCTCGCCCTCTCGGCTTTCACGCTGGTGACTTCTGACTGTCATTACAAACTCCATCCCCTTGCTACAGGTGGTGATGGAGGAGGGAGAGTATCGCTCGCAGCTGCCGGAGCTGCAGGCGCGGCTGGCGGCGGCAGGGGCGCGCGGCGTGTGGGAGGAGCGCCTGCCGCCCGAGCTGAACGCAGCGCTGCAGGTGGGGGGCGGCTGCCTTGACTTGCTGGTGGGGTGCAGATGGAACGGCGATGCCAGCGTGTGTGTTTGTTGAAGATGTGCAAGATGTGCAGGCAAGATGTGCAGCATGGCAGTGCAAGCGCACACACGCAGCGCTGGTGCACAGAAGCTGCAACCGGCGCCCCCGCCGGCCCGTCTGGCTCACATTACCCTTCACCCTCCCTGCCCTGCACACCCCCTGCCCCTGCAGCTGGGCTGCGTGGCAGTGGTGGCCCCCAGTGCTCGCTCCCGCACCCTGGGCCAGGGCTTCGACCTGTCGGAGCTGCACATGCGGCCGGTGGCGCAGGTGGGCCAGCAGGGCTGCTGCTGTGGCGGGCTGCCGCACAGTGCTGCCGCTGTGCAGGCAGCTGAGCTGGCGTGGTCCATGCAGTTGTTTTGCTCCAATGTGTTATGCACCCTGCCGTGCACAAATCGCAAACCATTCCTTTACAATCTGCCCCCTTGCAGTGCGAGTACTTTGACGCGCCCGGCAGCCTGCGGCACATGGTGCTGCACGCAGCCGCAGACCCAGCCCGCGGCCGCGCCCTCTCCCCCCTCCCCCTGCCCGCCGATGGCCGGTAAGCGCTGGGTTGGGCTTGAATGCTGAGCAGGGCCAGGGGCCTTGACCGCGTGGCATTTGTGTGCAATGCTTGAGAGGTCTACCGTGCTATTGCTTTCGACTACATCCTCTCACCCACCCCTCCCTCCATCTGCCCGCCCCCGCAGCTGCCAGCTGTGGGTGGTCAACCCCGCTCGGGGCGGCCAGAAGGAGCTGTCCGGCGGCGCAGCAGAGCGGGCCTGGAGTGAGGCAGCTGCTGCCCTGGCGGCTGAGGCGGCGGCGGCAGGCAGCGGCAGCCAGGTGGAGACGCCGCCGCCGCCCAAGTTTGAGGTGGCTTACGTCAAAAGCGGCGAGGCGGCACTGAAGCAGATCCAGCGAGAGCTGGGGCGCATCAAGTGAGCTGCTGGGGGTTGCTGTTTGGGGGATCTTGCATGTGTGGAAGGGAGCACGTGGCATCCCGTTGTGGTGCAGGGCATCGCTAGTACGGCAACGTCGGCAGCTGATGTGCGCTAGCTGCACCCCACCATTCCCCCCATCCCCACCTCTCCCAACCACCCCCTGCAGGGACCGCGCCCGTGCACCCACAGTGCTGCTGCTGAACAGCGACGACCCGGCCGTGCTGCGCCACTCGCTGCCGGCCCTGGCAGACCTGCCCACTGCCGCCATGCCCCTGGCGGCCTCTCCCTCGGGCCTGCCGGCTCTGGGCTGGCAGATTCCCGCTGCGCGCGCTGCGGTGCAGCAGCTGCTTGCGGCTGGGGKGTGGCTGCGGGCGCGGGTGGCGGCAGCGCAGTACGCACACCTGCCGCTGGCCTCCATCGGTGCAGACTGGATCCTGGATGCGGCGGATGCGCTCTACGCGCGCCAGCTGCGTGAGTGTGGCTGGCGCTTGTTGTGTAGCTGGGTGTTGTGGGAGGTAGCTGGCTGGTGTGTGAGGAAGATAGAGCAGCAGCTCACAAAGATATGCTCACAAAATGCATGGGTGTGCTTCTTACCCCACCAAACCCACCCTCACCACCGCTGGCGTTGCAGGCGAGGCGGGGCACCTGCTGTGGGCCGCCGACCCCTCGCAGCCGGACCTGGACACCAAGCAGGTAGGTGACTGGGCATGTGCAGCGCACGCTCCCTCAAGCTGCAATCCCAAATGAGCTGGGCACGATCACATACGACCATTCCAATCTGCACCCGCCCATGCAACAGCACAACACACGTGCTGTGCCTCATTTCCGCCGCAGGTGGACCGCGCCGAGGCGCTGACCCTGTGGGAGCAGCAGCAGCAGATAGAGGTGCGGTTCGTTGGTGTGGGCTGCTTGCAGGCACCTTCTTTGCTTGCACAACACGTGCACACCCACACGCTGGGCATCACTGCCTTGATCCAATTTGCCACTCTGCCCGCTCCTGTCCTGCCCAGATCACCTTCCCGGGCGCCTACCGCTGCGTGTGCGTGGAGCTGCGCATCTCGCACCTGGCGGTGAACGCCATCCTGGAGGTGCGTGGGCAGCTTGCAGCATTTGGTGTTGCATGAGGTGATGAGTGGCCACATACATGGATTCGTTGCCAGTTGTTGCGCCAACGCACTTTCTGGCTGTCGTCCTACCTTATCTGCAAAACCCTTTCCCCCTTCCCCTGCCTCTTTTCCACGCCAGGCCGCCACAATCAGCGAGCTGGAGGGGTCCACCCTGCTGGAGGACCAGCACGGCTGCGCCCCCGCCTTCAGGTGTGCACTGGCAGAGCCGCAACGGTCTCTACAGTGGTTAAAGGGGGCATTGGACACTGCTGCCTGAAGCTGCTGGCTGCGTGTGCCCACCATGCTCTGCCTCCAGCAGCCGCCGCTGATTCTGCTGTGCCCAATTCCCTGTCCAACTTCCACCCCTGCAGGGTGCTGAAGAACCTGGCCCAGAGCTGGATGGACGACGCCACCAAGCGCTCCAACATGTGAGGGCGGCTTGGATTGACATGCATGTTTTAGACAATAGGTGGTGTTGCCACAGGCAGCAGTGGAAGTCCCACTGCTGAGCCCATGCGCTGCCAAGTTGACCGCACTGTCCATTCAACTCGCCCTTCTATTGCAGCTGCGCCGATGCCCTGCTGCGCAACCTGTACCGCTGGGTGTGCTCCCCCGGGGCACGACTGTACGATCCGGCGCTCAAGCAGGTACGGACAGTTTGTGGCATGGCTCATTCTGTGCAGATGCAGGTGTGCAGCCCTACACAGCGCAGGCATGTGTCTCCCCCCTGCTTTG
>JADXDR010000084.1:42194-63605 GCA_025026875.1 Chlorella ohadii
CAGAAGCTGCTGCTGCAGCTGCTGGCAGAGCTGCAGCGCTTGGGGGCCACCGTGGTGCACGCAGGCAAGACGTGCCGGACTTGGCGGCAGTGTCTGGTGTCTGGCAGTGCTTTGTGTGTTGTGCAGCTGTGGTGTGGTGATGGGGCCAACATGCATGTGCTAGTTCGTGCGCTCACACTGCCTGCCTGCCTCCGTTTGCGCAGACGGCTCCTCCCTCATCCTCTGCACCGGCAAGCGCAACCTGACGGCCGCGATCGGGTGAGATGCATGGCGGGCAGGATATTGATATTGGCGTAGCCACGCACTGCGGCCAACACGGACGAAACTACTGTCCAGCATGGTCTGACTTTGCGAAAGGAGAGGTTCACCTCATTCCAGTTGCTGTGGGCTCCAGCTGTTGATTTTGTATCCCACGTGTTTCACACACTTCCCGCAGCTACACCAACTGCATCCTGGACACGATGGCCAGCCCTCGTTAAACAGCGCTTACTCACATGTCATATACAACACCTGTTCCCCCGCAGCTACACCGACTACATCCTGGACACGCTGGCCAAGCGCGAGCTGTTCCAGTGGCTCTCCCTCACCCCCGCCAAGTTCTGGCACACGCTGCTGTGGAAGGACAGGTGGGCCAGGGGGTAACAGTTTGTTTGGGGGGCAGGGGTGGGGTGTTCTGCGTGAGGAGCTGACTACCGGGTGCTGTCCCGCTGCGCGGGCAGAACGGCCGGGCCGCTGCCTGTTGCTGCCGCGCAATCCATGCTGCGGAGCTGCCACTCCCTGCTGCCGCTGCTCACCCCACTAGCATGCTTGCCAAGCGCCATCCGCTTGCGTGTGTGCAGGTTCAACTACCTGGGCATTCTGGCGGAGGTGCCAGCAGCATTGCAGGAGGCCATGGTGGCCACGCCCGGCCGCCTGACCACCGCTGAGGTGCGTGGGGGAGAGGAGCAGTTTGTTTGGGATAGCCCGTGTGTGTGGAGTGTGTGGCAACGGCGGCGGCACGAGGCGGGGAGCTCAGCAGGCAGGGCTCCCTGCCGCCTGTCCCACTACCACCTCGCCCTTCCCATGCCGCATTTTGACCCTCCCTCCATCACCGCTCCTACTTCCGCAGGGCGGTGCGGTGATGAGCAGCCACGCGGGGGAGCTGGAGCTGACGCAGGCGCTGCTGGACCGCCCCGCCTTCGACTACTGCTTCTGCATGAAGGTGCGTTCGTTTCTTATAACTGAAGTCATCAGGAGCTTGGTTAGTAATCTGATGGTGGTCTTCGACTACTTCTTCTGCATGAAGGTGCAACAAAATAGTGACGGCAGCATTCAATTGGCTGTTGCTGTTGCTTTGTGTGCGTCCAGCGGCATGCGCAGCACGTGCAGCATGTATCCGCTGGCTACCTTGCAAACGCTGCCCTTTGAACGCTCCGTCCCACCGCCCTCCTGCCCTCTCCAGGACTACCTGCCCCCTGTGCTGCACGCCACCTTCCTGGCGGCCGTCACCGAGTTTGTGTGGCTGCCCTGGAAGGCGGCACAGGAGGCGGGGGCGGCGGTTGCGGGCGCCACGCAGGGCGGGTCCCAGGTGCGAGGAGGCGGGCGGCTGCAGCAGGGAGCAGCAGCTTGGGTGGCGGGCAATCACTCTTCTTTTGCAGGCGCACCTTTGCCTGCACCCAAACCAAAGCCTTCCCTCGCCTGCCTGCCAGGCGGTGCGCGACGCTGCCGAGAGCGCGGAGGCGCAGGCGGGGGGGGTGAATGAGGCGCTGCCCCGCCAGTTCACCGAGAAGCTGCTGAAGCAGGTGGGTTTAAACTAGCAAACCAAATCTCCTCATATTTTGGCATCAGCTCAGCGGGGCTCCGCCAGTTCACCGAGAAGCTGCTCAAGCAGGTGTGTCCATCTGCTATGTATCTGCGCTCGGTGATAGCCCGTGTTGCCTGCCTGATGCTGAGCCCCCACACCCATCGCACCCTTCCCCCTCCCCCCTCCCCACCGCAGGTGAAGCACATGGCGCTGCACATTGGCTCGGCGGACGGCCAGCCCGACCACGCCTTCCCGCACCTGGCGGGCTCGCACCTGACAGAGCAGCAGCTGGTGAGGGGGGCTTGGGAAAAGCTAGTATGCAGTTGCAGAGCGCAGGCTAACGTTTTTTGGTTCGAGTGGAGTGCACGCCGTAGGAGGGGGGTAGGTGTGACCAGGGGCGAGCAGCGCTTCATTTTTGCCTAAAACCACTGCCTGCCTGCCTGCCTGCGCAGGGCAMCCCCGCCCTGGCGTTTGTGCGGGCGGTGTGCCACCTGTACATGCTGGATGGGGAGGTGGCCGACCAGGTGCGTGTTCACAGGGAANCGGGCATGCCGTCTGCAAGGGCAGCTGTGGGCTGACCCGAAGGGACTATATGCGGGTGTGGGCTGCATCTAGTGCGACAACACGCCGAGCCATCCACNTCTTTTACCCCCATATGCCGCACAGGTGGCGGTGCTGCGCCGCCAGCTGCTGCGCCTGGTGCACTGCAAGGAGTTTTCGGCGGACGCCGAGTTCAAGGTGAGGCTTTGGCGCCACTTTCATACCACACGGCATCTGCATGGCTGATTGGTGGCATGGCCGGCGCTCCAGGCACACAAATGATCGCAGTCGCGACCTGGCTGCCGCCGCCGCCGCTGCTGCTGCCGCCGTCCTCTATCCACTCAAGCCCACCCTGTCCCGCCTGCCCCCTTGTGCAGGACCCATGCCTGACGCTGGTGCTGCGGGACGTGATCTGCCCCGCCTGCCAGGACTGCCAGGACCTGGACATGTGCCGCGACCCCGCGGTGAGGGCAACTGTATTATCTTGATGGAGCAGGCATGCAAGCGTGGCTTTCTGGTGGCATCCAGGATGGCGGCCAGGTGCTCGGGCCACCTCACCAGCCAGCCGGGGCTCTGCTTTCTGTACCTCCATGTGTCTTCTACCTTGCAGTCCCGTCATTGCCAACACAGCCCTGCTAATCGTGCCGTGTTGCTTACCCCCGCCGCAGATCCAGCAGCACGACTGGCACTGCAGCGCGTGCGGCACCGAGCGCAACGTGGCGGCGGTGGAGGAGCAGCTGTGCGGCCTGCTGCAGCAGGTGCGGCTGTTGCGCTCACTGCCTGTTCTGTTCTGCAGTGAACCTGCCTGGCCGATCAAACGGCATGCTCTCTCTCTCACCCCTTGCCAACCATCTCCTTGCCCCAACTCTTCCCCTCCCACAGAACGCCGATGGCTACCAGCTGCAGGACCTGCGGTGCGGCAAGTGCGGCAGCGTGGCGGCCTCCCACCTGCAGCATCACTGCGACGTGTGCGGCGGCCACCTCAAGGCGACGCAGGCGGCGGTGAGTTGGTTGCTATTTCTCTTAAGCTTGCTGGCATTTGGGAAGGCCAGCGGAAAATGATGTGTGGCGGCCACCTCAATATGCGCTCCTGTGCACACTGCCATCAGCAACCCGTCTGTTGGCATGCCAAGCAAGGCCCGAGCAGTGGCCAATCTCTCACCCGTCCCGCCCGACCTCCCCCGCCCCCTGTGCCCCCCTCCTGCAGGGATCCGCGCGGCAGAAGCTGGCGGTGCTGCGCAACATTGCAGAGTACCAGGACATGCCGCTGCTGCGGGAGCTGGCAGGCTGGCAGCTGGGCGGCGGGCCGCCGGCAGCAGGCGCGCAGCGGCAGCGCGGCGACAGCTGACCTGCGCCAGCATCAACGGAATGGGCCAGCCGGAAAAACAGCCAAATGTTGCATTGCCACCGATTTTCTGCTGTGCGGCCACGTGTAATGCCTGGCAACAGTCCAAAATGTTATGTGACATGCGCTGCTCGGCCATCAATTGGCAGCGGACACGGGGTGTGCGTGCCCGAAGGGTGCTCGAGCAACATGCGTTTGGCTTTGGAGGGTGGCTGGCATGTGCATTGCAGGCCTGTGAATGCTTATTTGCGGTGTGTGGCATCCAGCAAAGCAGAGTGGATAGGCCGCTGCCATCATCCGGCCCTTGGGGGTTGGTAATCGATGCTGGCGCCGGCTGCCGCTTGGCGGCGGCAACAAAAGAACAGGCCCATTGCCCGGTCTGCACACTTCCATACCGTCTGCATATTCTCAAAATGCGTCGCGCAGCCCAGCTCGTGCTCCAGGCTGCCCGTCAGGCGGCGGGCTGCGCGCCCGCGCTGTCCACGCAGCCGGCCGCCCTGCCGGCGCTGCGATCGGCTGCTGGTAAGTGTACGGCCACACGTACTCGCGCCCCAGGCTTGCAGCGGCCTGGCTGGGTGGTAGGGTCTTTCGGCGCACAAGCTTCGCGTCCTGACGGCTCCGCCGCCCCTGCTGCAGGCGCAGCTGGCCACGCACACGTCAGATGGAGCCACTGCTCCTGCTCCGGCGACCTCAGCCTGCCGCCGCCGCAGAAGGTGCGGCCGCCGCTGCCGACGGGTTTGCCAGCAGTGGCCCGGGTGCTGCAGCGGCTAATTGTCAAGCGATGCGGCTTGTAGTTGCGCTTGCCACCGGCACGAACAGCCTCTCCACATGGCTGTGCGCGTCGGATGCGGGGCAGCGCCTCGAGCCTCGAGCATGCAGACCCCACCCAACTCCTGCTGCCGCTCCCTTGCTCGCTGCCCAACAGGTGCTGGTTGAGTATGCCCCGGCGGAGGTGGACGCATTCATTGCATTTGCAGACGCAGGTGAGAGCCTGCTGCGGTGATCAGGTCTCTATTCTGTGTCGGCAGCTGAACTATCGCTGGCCGGTGCAGGCTTTGCCACATGCTTGTTGCTTGACCTGCTCCTGCGGCGCGCACAGCCGACTGGTGCACACTGCCAACCGCTGATCTCACTGCCCCATGCTTCCGCTGTATAATCACCCCCTGTTTTACCAACCCCTGCCTGCCGCAGTGGAGGAGGAGTTTGAGGGCATCATGGTGGACGGCGTGGAGGTGCGCCCATCTCATGCGCACACAACCGCTGCTCGCTGCCTGCCGGCAGTCTTGCTTCCCGCAGCTGCCTCGTGCGTGCCGGACTGGACTCATCTGCTCACACCTGCCCCGACCCTCGTCAATCCCTCCCTGCCGCAGGTGCCCGACCGCCCGCACGCCTTTGACATTCGGCTGGAGGATGGCCAGACGATCTACAGTCGTGCACAGGAGGCAGCCGCACCCTCTGCTGAGACGCTGCCGCACTACAGTGACCTGTTTGCGCGGCTGCGGGCGGCGGGCCTGCAGGCTGCCGCGTGACGGCGCATGTCGGCCAGTTTTACTGCCCCAAGATGCTGCTGTGTGCATCCAACTGCCTGGTCCCCGTGCCATAACGTTCAGCTTGCCTTGATCTCCTTTCCCAACGCATGACCTGCTGCCTAGTGTCCCTCAGTCCCACACCCCCTCAGCCCATTTGACATCCGAGCGCCCGCCAGCCCGACCCGTTCTGTATTGCCCGCATGCTTCTGTGCACCAACGCCCGTGCCCGCCAAACCTGTATTTCATTTCTCTGCCGTCCCAAGCAGCACGTTGCCTGATGGCAGCCGCTGCCGCCGCCGCACACTCCAGTTGCACCTCCTTTCTGCACCACGACCCTCTGATGCAATGCAATCCTCTGCTGTAACCTGCCACAGACAGTACAGCTTTGCAGGGTGCTGCATTGTTGCAGAGTGTTGCATTGCTGCCTGCCGGCGTGCTCGCCGCGCCTCAGGCGCGGATGCTGAGCCAGAGCGGCGCTGGCAGGTGAATGGGGGACAGCAGGGACAGTGTGGCAGCAGAAAGGAAGGAAGACGAGAAGCTTGGGCAACAAGTGGCATGCAGGTGTAGGGCACTTCAGGGTAGCAACCACCAAAGGCTGCAGCGGCAGCGATAGCGCAGGCCGGCAGCGCGCCTGCGTCAGCAGGCGCCATTCATGCTCCGGCCTCATGCGGCTGATGTGCGGCTGCCTGATGGCCGCCTCAATTGTCAGTGGGCTGGCATTCCTTGCCTTGCTGCTGCAGCCGGGGCTGGATGGGCGTTTAGTGGTGGCCGCCCTTCAGCTTGGCCTCCTGCTCGTGCTTGTAGTGGGCGTACCTGCGAGCGGAAATGTGATTCGAGTGAGGGTGGCTCAGGCAGGAGGGTGATTGCACATGTAGGAAACATCCGGGCACGGGTGGATGCAGGAACAGCACGCCATGGAGGCCTCTCAACCAAGACAGACGCCACTATAACACTGCAGCACCAACCAACAGCACCAGCAGCAGTGCTCAAGGGCCGCACTCACTCGCGGGGCCAGGAGAGGCGAAATAGGGACAGTGCCACAGAGGCCGCAGAGCGGCGCATCAGCAAAGACCCAAAACATTCACAGTTCCACACAATCACACACGCACACACACGCTGAAACTCACTCGCGGGGCCAGGAGAGGGCGTAGGAGAAGACGAAGCCGTAGGTGATCACGTCCAGCAGCGGCTTGGGGCTGCCCGTGTCGATGAACTGCAACAGTTGGGACAGGGGGAGCAAACAGCACAAATTAAGCAAAGGGGTAGCGGACTCAGAATCAACAGCAGCGGCTTGGGGCTGCCCGTCTCGATGAACTGCAAGTTCCGACACAGCGGCCAGTGCGCACCGCACACGAGCAAATGCGCGTGATTTGGACTGCCGCGGGACAGAGCCAGAGCACACAAACAAACAGCAGCATGCAGTTTTCCACAGCACTTTGCCTGCACCTTGATCTTGTAGTCGTGCAGCCAGTTCATGAAGCGGCTGCGCAGCTGCTCCGGGCGCCAGTGCTGCCCCGCAAACTTCTGCACATGGCCCGGCACCTGCAGGGCGGGCAGTGCAGGCCCACAGCATTCAACGCGGGAGCCTTGGCCGGCAAAGTTCCTGTTGTGGCGCAGGCCGGCGCCGGCATGAGGGAGATTAAAGTGGGCGGCGGTCCGGCAGCAGCAAGACGGGCAGCAAGTGGTGCCCTACCTACACAGTACGCATTCGTCAGGCGTTCCCAGTGCTGTTCGGGTGTGCAACCCACATGAGCACAGCCATTTGCAAGTGCAAGTGAAGCGCACCTCCTTGACCTTCAGCTTGCTGGCCTCCCGCACCAGCTGCTGCACCGTCGGCATCCTGACCGGCTGTCCGACCCCCCAACAAGCACCTGCACAGCAGCAGGCAAGCGGGGAGCTCAAGCCACGGAGGCAACAGTGCGCGAGAGTCGCCGGCCGCCGCCGGCCGCCCTTGCCGCTGGTGCCCTGCCAGCTGCAGCGCCAGCTGAGAGGGCAAACCCGTGATAGGCTGAACCCGCCAGTGCATCACAGGGCGCAGCGAGAGGCCAAGGGCAGCGCCGCGAGAGAGGGCCGAGCCTCCTGAAGTGCCCCTGCGGGACCTCTGGCCGTCCAATCGGAACATACAGTATCGATGGTAGCCACCGCAGGCCGCAGCGCACCTTGTGCAGCGAGTTCGCGAGCGGAGACGGAGCCTACGGCGAACCCAGGCTGTGCGGGGTGATGTGAGCTGTTGGATTCGAGGGCGGCAGCGCGATCGGACACCGCAGGCGTCTTTCTGCGCCTTCCCGCGCCGCGCAGCAGCCGCACAGCAGGGCATGGACTGCTTGACTGCAGCTGGGGAGCCCCACACGGGAGCAAACCACTGTCGTGTGCTGTTACATCAGCCTGAGATCGACCACCGCCCGCTTGCTACGCTGCCTGCGCACCTGTTTCAACCAAGCCCCAGCAGCAGCCTTTGCCCCGCCTGGGCAGCCCGACATGTCGGTGAGTGCATGCGCACGCCCATCATTCAGCGATCAGGCCTGGGCTTGCCCGCTGCCGCCGCCGCCAGTTGCCGCCGCCAACGCGTCCCTTGTGCTGCCTGCCCCATCACCATCATCTGCAGTCGCAGCAAGGTCAGTTACAGCGACGACAGCGTGGGCACCGCGCACACCTCTGCACCGCCTGCGACTTTCCCGTCGCTGTGTACGGCCGCTGCGCGCCGTGCCTTCACGCCTACTGCCTCGCCTGCGCCGCCGCCATGCCGCACTGCCTCATGTGAGTATGGAGGGGCTCACAGGGTTATGCATGGTTGACTCGAGAGTCAGGCCAATGTTCTGTTTAGCGTGGTGCAGCAGGTGGTGTGTTTGCCATGCGGCGCCCCAGGCTGGTGTGGCATTTGACGCTGCTGCCCTTGTACGTGCTGCATGTGCTGCCCTTGCGAATCCATTGCTGCTCTGCCGTTTCCCCTCCCCAACTGCTGCCCCGATCCAGCTGTTTGCTCCCCCTGTTTTTCTGCCACGAGTCCCTGTCAACTGCCGCACGGCTGCCGCCCTCTCTGCCGCAGCTGCCGGGCGGCAATCACCAAGCTGGAGCGCATCCCGGCTGCTGCAGGCCTCTTCATCTCGCCCCTCACGCTGCAGGTGCGCTTGGGGGTTCGCCTTTTCAGGCGGCGTGTACGGGTGCAGCTGTCTGCTGTTGCGCTGCAGATGGCTGCGTGGGGAAGTTGCTAGGGGCTGCATGCATGGCAGAAGCATCCGCAGCTGCAGAGCCGTCCTGCCACGTGTGCTCGGGTAGCATGCCAGGCGGAGATGCGTGCGTGATGAACAACACGCCTGCCATCGACAGTAAGACCCCTTGCCCGGCTGGAGTTGCCCTCATGCCTGCGCTCTCTGTCGACCTGCCCCACCCAACTCCACCCAGGCATTCCGCACCGAAGCCGACCTAGCTAAGCACTGCCAAGACATGGGGCAGACGCTAGATGCGCTCATGGCCGCAGGAGCCGCGCCGCCGCCGGGCTACGCAGCAGGCCAGCAGCAGCAGCAGCAGCAAGCAGCGGCGGGCGGGTGGAAGCNNNNGAGGGGCCAGGAGCGCCGCCGCCGGCGCAGGGCGGCCGCGCCGGGTACGGGCGGCATGGGCAGGTGATGGTGCCCCGCTGAACCTGCCCATGCGGCCTCTTGACAGCCATGGCGACCTTGCATTGTTTCTTAACTTGCAGCCTCCTGACTTGTAACCCTTAAAGATTGTTCGCACTGCTGAAGCACAGTCTGTTACAGTACTGAGTGGCTGCGTGCCCCTAGCTCAGCAGTGATTCCCTCTGGCATGCTGAGGGGTTGCATCGGCTGCTGTGTGTGAAAAGATTACGCCAGGCGTTTGGTAAAGGAAGCTTCGAAAGGGACAGGAATGGAGGTGGAGGGCAGTTGGGGAAAATATGACGAAGTTGCTGGTTTTGGCATCAGAGCTCGCCGGTTATTCTCGCAGGTGTGGGTGGGCAAACATTGGAAAAACGCAAGAAAGCCAGCGCTGAGTGAGCAAAGACTGAGATCTCTTTTGGTTGAGTATCTGGTGTGGTGGGTGAGACGATTGTGACAGGCAGCAGCGCCAAGGCGGCTTGTGCTAGGTGCCCCCGCGCTATGCGGCAGGGGCCAGCAGAGCGGCTCCCAGCCCGGCCGCCTGCCACAGCAGGGCTCCCGCCAGCCAAGGCTCCAGCAGCCACCAGCCTGGGGGGCGCAGCGGGGCCGACTCTTGCAGCTGAGGATCCTCACCAGCGCCTGCCTCTGCCTCTGCCTCCTGGCCGTGACCCTCAGCCGGGGCGCAGCTGCTGCTTGGTGGGGTTTCCACCGGCTGGCTGCCTGCTGCGCTGCACTTCTGCTCAGCGTCCCAGCGCCGCCGCGCCGTGCGCTCCCAGCGGCGCAGCACCAGCAGCGGCAGCAGGGCGCCCACAGCCAGCAACGCCCAGGCGTTGATCTGCCAGCACTGCTGCATGGGGCTGGGCAGCGCACCACGCGGCAGTTGGTCGAATGTGACGGAGCTGCATGGGACGGAAGGCGGGAGAGGCAGGGGTGGTGAGTTGACAAGCACCTTCCGCCCTGGGCTGGAGAGCTGCAGTGGCAAATGGGAGGGACCAGCTGAAGCAATCTGGCAATCTGCCCACGGGCGCTGCATTCACAGTCAGCCTCCCAGGCACCACCCTAAACCAACTCCAGCAGAGGGAAACCAGGCGTGCATCGCGCCCAGCACAGCCAGCACTCAACAGCAGCAGGCACTCACTGCAGCAGCGCCAAGACGGTGTGTAGCGTGTCCAGCGGGGCCTCTCCACCCGGCGTGGCCAGCATGCGCCTGCACATGGGCCCGCCGCCTAGCACTGCCGGCGCTGCTGCCAGCAGCGGCAGGGCCACGGCGCTCCACGCCACGGACAGCCGAGTGTACAGAGCGTAGAGGCAGAGAGCCACGGACGGGCCGGCCACAAGCAGCAGGGCCAGCATGCGCAGCGGCGACCCGCCATGCTGCGTCAGCACGTTGCTGTTGCCGTGCAGGACTGCGCCCAGGGCAGGGGGGGCAGATGCCATGTCAAGGCGGACGGAGGGTTGCCGCTAGTGCCGGACATAAGCCTGCCAGCTGGTGGCATGCACGATGGCGGCAGCGGCAGCAGTGACAACTGCTGGCGGCGGGCTGTTTTCCTAATACAAATAGCTTGCCACTCACCGCCGTTCACCATGACGAAAGAGAGATGCAGGGAGGCCAGGAACAGCAGGAGCTCTCGGGCAGCGGCATACAGCCGCGGCCGGCGGCGGATGAGCGCCGCGAGCGCCAGCGCCGTGACGGCGTTGGTGGTGTTCACGGCTGCCAGCAGCGGCTGCCGTTCCCGAAGCACCGTCTTGAACAGCAGCAGGCACAGCTGGAGGAGCGCCACGGCCCACCGGCCCACCAGGTCGTTCGGCAGGGCGGCGTGGTTCCTGGCTCTGCGGGAGAGGGTAGCCGTGGCGGCGCTGATAAGTACCGACACGAATGAGCGAGCAGCGCATCGACATTCTAGCCCACTCCGATGCATGCCGACTGCTAGGAGCAGCTTGCAGGGGCTGGGGGGGCTTAAGCAGCGCGGGCGACGTCCGCGCGAACTGGCTGGTGTAGCTGCCCGCCGGCCGTATCGCGCACCTGCTAAACGGGTCGCTGCGCAGCCGTTCTAGCCAGACTTCAACGCGAGAGGCAAGCCGGGCGCCGGCCCCTCGTGGCCGCCGCACAGCCACAGGCCGCTCTTCGGCAGGTGCTGCCGCCATGTTGATGTTACTGCATCAGAGAGTCAGAGAGGCATTCTCTTGAGATGGATGACCCTGCTGCAGCCCAGCATGCCCGCTTACTGGCCGCTTATCACGCGGCGCCTCGGGACCGCTTCAAATGTCGGGTGTCTGCGCGTGCGTTGCCAGCCTTCAGTGGCATAGTGCGCGCTGCATCCTACCTCTTGAGTATGCCTGGTGTTGCCGATGCACTCGATAGACCTGCACAAGGAGCAGCATCCATCACCGCTGCCGTTGTCCCACGAGTGTCCTTGACCCCTGCAGCTAGCTCTCCTCGCTGCCCTCGCGGAGCGCTCCTCGCTGCCCCGCCCTCTGCTCAACTGACTGTGCCAAGGCATGTGTGTTTCGCGGCTTCACTAGGATTCGTTCGACATGAGCATAACAATAGGGCAGGATGGCGCGCCCGAACGCGCTGCCAAGACTAGACGCACAAAAGGCCGTGGTTGCACGGCGGCACTTGCAAGGCAACATGGGGCATATTTGCACACCCACGGCTTATTTCATATGTGCAAACACAGACAAGTAACGTAGCCTCCATACTAACTTAGTCTCTCTACTAACTGTTTTGTGCCAGCGCGGCCGCATGCTGCGCCAGCACAGCATGCTTGCGCTGCAGCCGGGGCGGCTGCCGCGGCAGGCCGCCCTCTAGCCCCCGCAGCAGCGCCGTGCCTTCCGACAGCAGGGCCTGCGAGGCAGCCAGGGCAGGGGCCAGCACTGCTGTTGGTGTGCACGCCTGCAAGCATACCCAATTAGCCAGGGCAGAGCACGCAGCAGCGCCCCCCNATGCAAGCATGCCGAGGCAGGCTCAGTGCACACATGGTGCAGCGCATCCTTCGTGCACTGCATGCAGGCCCGAGCGCGAAAGCCCAGCGCACCTGCGCTACGTCATCGGCGCCCGAGCCACGACGCGCCCCCGCCACCTTGAGGCAGCTCGCCGCCAAGTCCAGGGCCGCTGCGCAGCAGGCCTCCTGAGACTCCCCCTCACCCCCTGCCGCAGGCTCAGCAGACCCGCCGCCGATGCTGCTGCTGGCGCTGCCAGCTGCCGGCTCCGCCTGCTGCCACTGCTGCCGCGTGGCGTCCAGCAGCTGGCGCCGCAGATCCAGCGCCTGCTGATACAGCTCGGCAGCTGCCGCCAGGTCGCCCTGCAGGTGGTGCAGCTCCCCAAGCTTGTTCAGCGCCACGGACAGCGCCTGCTGGGCCTGCAAGGGAGGCGGGGGCGGGGGAGGTGGGGCATTCGTAGGGATCAGCGGTGTGATGGCAGAGCCTGAAACCACAGTGATGGGGAGCGCATCGCGACCCTTGTGCTGTGCCCCCACCTCTCGGTGCAGCGCACGCCGCGGCGCTGTTCCCACCCGGCCGCACCCCAGGGTCCCTTGTCAGCCCGTCTCTCCTGCGTTTCCCTCCTCGTCCACCCCTAAACAACCCAACCGCACCTCTGGGTCCTGCCCCGCCTCGCGCAGTAGGCGCACACTGTCCTGGTAGTGCTGCGCCGTGCCCTGCGCGTCGCCCTCGGCGCGGCAGCAGTCGCCCAGGCAGCCGCACACGGCGCCCAGCCTGGGGGCAGGGCAGTGGGGTGGGAGCCAGCAGCGGTCGAGATTAGGCAGACTGGCATCGGCCTTGCTATGCAGGTGTGGAGCGCGATTGCAGCAGTCCACTGGGCAGCAAGTCGAACAAACAGCCCAAGCAGTGGTGGCGGCAATCTCCCTTGCCCCCCTAGGACCTGCAGCAGGGCAGGCCTGCCACCCAAGCGCATGGCCGCACCTGCACTGCAGCGGCGCCAGGTCGGCGGGCGCTGCGTGCGCAGCAACTGCTGCGTCCAGTTGCTGCTGCAGGTCCTGGCGGCACAGCTGGAAGCGGTGGCGCGCACTGCCTGCACAGTGAGAAGAGAAGGTAAGATCGGCCGGCTTGCGCTGGCCACACCACAGCTGCTTGCCCTCCACTTGTTACGGCAGGCCAGCCAATAGCCCTTCCCCCAACCACATTGCCAGGCCAGCCCACAGCCCTTCGCCCACCCACCCGTATTGCCGGCTGCGATGGCCCGCAGGCCCAGCTGCAGCAGGAAGGAGGCTCGGCTGCGCTCGCCCGCCATGCCGTCCACCTGGCATAGGGAAAACCAGGAGGTCAACAGATTAGAGGCAAACAGAACGACTGACCTCCCCGTCGTGCCATGCACTCCTACCAACAAAACGCGCAGTCGTTCCCAATCCCAACTTATCGCACCTGCTCGCCAGCGCTGCCCTCCAGCTCCCAAATGGTGTGTGTGGCGGCATGGGCCTCGATGTACTTGTCCACCATGGCTGCATGGCACAAGGGCAGCAACGGTNTAATGTGGGCCGGGTAATGAGCCAATTTGCTGGTGTCAATGCGTGGGGCAGTTGGCTGGTGCAGGGCAGCAGCTTGGTGGGCCATGCCAGACAGTCGTCACAGCATGGAGGATTAGCATGCATGCAGCGTGCAGCGGCAGCTGGATACACATGTACCTCAGCCGCACCCCTTCCACCCACCCTGTGTCTCGCTGTCTGGCTGCATCGACTCGATATCAGCACCACAGGCCGGGCAGTCGCGCGCAGCCCGGATGCAGCCGCCACAGAAGCGGTGGCCGCAGCTGGTGAGCACACAATCATGGTACAGCGACCTGCGTGGGGTTGAGAGCGCAGCATGTGTGAGCATGTGCGAGCATGAGCACCGGCATGCAGGCACGGGGTAGCAGTTGTGCAGGCCAGCAGCGCAGAGGACAGATGCACCAGGCAGCTGCGTGATAATAGCACGTGCCAGATCGCTCAACAAGCTGGGCATGCAACAGCATCAACCCATGCCCCATACCAGCTGCCGCTCACTTGCACAGCATGCAGTGGAACTGGCCCAGCTTGGGCTGCCGACTGCTGCCGAATCCCAGGGGACAGGTGGCAGGGGCTGCAGCACTAGTGCCTGCGTCAGGGCCGGGCGCCGCTTGCTGCTCTGCTTGCGCCGGCTCCGCAGGCCCTGCCGTATCAGCAGCGGCGGCAGCGGCGGCGGTAGTGGAGGAAAGCGAGGCGCCTTTCACGCCTGCCAGGAAGGGGCAGCGCGCCTCCGCAGGCGCTGCCTGGTCTGTGGGCGGCCCTCCGGCGCTGGAGGTGGGGGTGGCTGGCGGCGGCGCGCCCTGCTGGTCGGCGTNCGGCGGCAGCTGCGCCGCGCGTGTGGTCGGCGCTTGCCGCTGGCGGCAGCGCCGCGGCAGCACCAGAGGGAGCGGCAGCCCCGCTGGCGCCCTTGGGCCACAAGTGGCGGAACGGACAAGACATGGCGCGAGGCTGAGCCGCTGCAGCCGCGCAGGGAGAGACTTCCAAAGCAAAGGGAGCCTCAGAGCTTACGGACAGCGACGATCGCTGTGAAGTGTGTTACTGTGGCGTGTGATGATGCGCTGAGGCCCGCTGGCGAGCTTTTTTGGCACCCCCGCTGCCGAGTCAGCATCATAACACATGGGGCGGCAAGTGAGACTGGGAGCCTCCTGACAAGCCCTGCATTCGCTTGCATAAAGGCAGTAATACTTGTAAACCCATCACAGCCAGCTTTGCCATCCGCGTGAGGCCGCCTCTCTTCCTCCTTCAGTGTGGCTTCCCCAGGCGCCTGCAGCCCTCCAGGCAAGTCAGCAGCAGCTCACAAGGGGGCTGGGAAGGCGAGGGCCACGAATGGCCGCTCGTTGCCCGCCGCCGCTGCCGCMGCCGCCGCRGCCGCTGCCGCCGCTGCCGCCGCTGCCGACCGGTCGTCACCTTAGCCTCCTCATGCCTGCCCGCCGCCCCACTCATTGCTGCTTGCACCTCTATTCTGCAGTTGAGAATGGCCTCGGCAGCTGGGGTGCCTGCAGCCGCACCAGCCAGGCCACGACTGCGCATCCTATGTCTGCACTCTTTCCGCACCAGGCAAGGACGCGAGGTGCTTACTGCGGCAGCCAGGCGGCCAGCAGTTACTGGTATAGCATAGTGTCTGGTGTTGTGGCAGGCGTACTTGGCAGCTCCTGGGTTGCTTTCATCACCGGCTGGGCGGGCCAACGGCCGTGCACTGGCCTTGCACTGTCTATTCTCTGCTGTGGTCACGCTGCACCGACGGCCGAGCACTGCCCATACTGGCACGGGCAGCCTTGCACTACTCAATGTTCATGCTCTTCCCTCAACCTGCCCTCCTTGATCCCCCGCAGCGGGCGCATCTTCCAGGAGCAGCTGCAGCGGGCGGGGCTGGATCGGCAGCTGGCAGACCTGGTGGAGCTGGTGCGCAGCCTAGGGCATGTGAATTGGTTATGATTGCACACATGTGTCGTGCGCTGGGGGCAGGCACTAGTCCGTAGGTAATTGTTTTGGTGCAGCGTTACCACACAGAGCTGCATTTCGTAGCGGATCCATGCACCCGGCAGCAGGCGAAACACCTGCCTCCCTTTCCAACGCCCCGCAGACGTTCATCGACGCGCCCAACCCTGCTAGTGGGCCGATCCCCGATGACGTGGCTCCCTTCTTCGGCGGGCCCTACTTCGAGTGGTGCGCTGGTGCTGCGTGGCGTTTGCTGGTTTGCATTGCTCTCGTGGTTCCCATGGTGTTGCTCCCTTCTTCAGCGGGCCCTACTTCGAGTGGTGCGCTGGCGCTGCCTTGTGCTGATGTGTGCAGCGATTGCTGGTGTGCGTTCTGCCTCACTCTCGATGGAGTGCCCTCCCTCTTCAGAGACTCAGGAACCGGTCCGCTGGAAGGCACTTCACTGCAAGTTGGCTGGCTGTGCTCACCCTCCTGCAGGTGGAATGCCAACCGCGACGCCGAGGGGCGCTGGAGCTACGAGGGCTGGCAGCGGTCGGTCAAGGCCATCGAGCAGGCGCTGGCTGAACACGGCGGGACGCGCGGCTTTGACGGGTTGATGGGCTTCAGCCAGGTGACTGCTGAGTGGTTAGGATTGGGTGACTTTGTTGATTGATGGTGGCCAGGTGGTTGGAGGGTTGCTGTGTGGCGATGGCTGCATGGCCAACGCGCATGGCGAGCTGTGCACATCCCTTTGCCCCCGCCTGTCCCCCAGACTGGTTCCATCACCTTGCTGGCCAGTAGGATGTCCTCTTCTAAGATGTCTGTGTGCCTGCTCTTCCAGATTCTGCAAACTCGGCACCCTCCCATGCTCCCCACTCACGCTCCACAGGGCGGCGCCATCACCTCCCTAGCCATCGGCATGCAGCGCAGCGGCTTTGCGCTCAAGGGCCTGCCGCCGCTGCGCTTCTGCGTCTGCTTCGCCGGCATCCGGTGCGCACCCACAGGGGTGGGACGTGATGAGAGTGATGCTGCTTGAGGCGTGCAGCATGCTTGGGGCGTACACACGCGTGGCATGTGGCAGGGCTGATTGTGCAGAGCCGGTAAGATGCAAGCTTGCCTCGTCTCTGCCCTGCCCTTTTTGCATTTCAGCGTGCGCGACCCGCAGCTGCAATGTGCTACTCCACGCTGCAAGCTTTGTTAATTGATCACTGCTGAAAGATATGCCGCCTTTCCGTTTGCCTGTAACCAGCGTGCGCGACCCGCAGCTGGAGTGCTTCTACTCCGCGCTTTGCCCCTGCCCCTCCCTGCACATCATCGGCGACAAGGCAAGCCTGGGTGGCCTGTGTTCAAAGCCGGGGTGATCCCTGGCGGCGCACGCGCTGTTCAGCACACTGCACCAAAAGCATTCGCGTGCGCACCGCCACCCACTTTTGCATGGGCTCTCAGGACAGCTCCCTGCCACACCTGTTTCCTTGTAGGACCCGGTGAAGCGGCTGACCAACCTCCTCATCGATTCGTTCGAGCGGCCGGTGGTCATCAACCACGTGAGTCAAGAGCTGGCCAACACATGAACACTTGGATGCATTGGAAACGCACACATCGCGTGCTAGGGAGCAGGGCGGGACATGCAGTTGGTCTACCTCAGTTTGAAGCGCTGCTGGTCACAGCTCTGCCCTCGTGTCCTGCGCATCACCCTCCCGCAGACACGGGGCCATGTCATCCCAGCGCTAGCGGAGCCGGACTTGCAGCGCCTCCGAGCATTTCTGCAAGAGCAGCAGGAGGCGGTGGCAGCGGAGCGGCAGCAGGAGGGGGCGGCGCTGGCGGCAGCGGGAGCAGGAGTGGCGGCGCAGCCTGGCAGCCGACTGTGACTTGCGGACTGTTGAGAACGGGAGAGCGTGTAGCGTGTGTTTGATCCTTAGTTTGCATTTCTTTGACTGCGGCCTTCTGAATCGAAGGCCATTTGGCTCTAGGCTTGTTCATTGCTAGCATCCTGCCATTCAAGACTGCCATCAGCATTTTGACCAAGTCACCAAGCAGTCCTGCTCTTGGCTGGCAATCACCCTGGGTGGCAGCAGGGGCGTGGCCAGGAGTGTGCCGCTTGGCGGCGCCCGGTAGCGGCATGATGCATGGGCGCGTTCGGCATGCAAGTGAGCATTGCACTCGCGCCACATCACTTACTGCATCATGGCGGAGCTGGAGGAGGGCGAAATTGAGGAGGGAGAGCTCGCGGGCGAGCTGGGGCCCGGTAAGCGGGCTGCGGAGGGCTGCGGAGGCTTGGATGGCATGAGAAATGTGCCAGGATGCCATGCCACTGCGCCGATGGAGCGCCGGGGCCAGCAGCGGCCCACGACCGCTGCGCCTCCCTTCCTGCTGCAGTGCCAGGCGCTCCCGCCGCTGCTGAAGCACCTCCACCACCACCGGGACCTCTCGTCAAGCGCACGCCGCCCAAGGAGCAGCTGCTGGCGCCTCGCCACGACGGCAGGCACGCCGCCGCCTGCCGCCGCTGCCGCCTGCTCGTCGCCGTCACTGAGCAGCATGCCAAACCTGCCAGGAGGCCACACCAGCAGTTAACCTTTCCGTCAATTGCACCCCATGCAGGGCGCCATACTTTGCCGACCCGCTGGACAGCAACGGCTGGTCTGGGCGCCTTCCCGCCGGCGGCGGCAAGAAGAAGAAGAAGAAAAAGGGAGCGGCTGGCTTTGTGGACATTTATGGCCAAGGGGTGCGCAATTTTTTGTTTTGCACTTGACGTCACGTGATGCAGCCGCTGAGCTTTAAGCTGGGTGCCGTACACAGGTCACGCCCAGCGGCGCTGCCGGCGTCGCACGGCGCACTGATCACCGCAACGCGCCTCCCGCTCTCCCCTCGCACCTCGCCAGCGCACCACTCAAGGAATCCGCAACCCATGCCCTCTAACCCTGCAGGCGCGTGCGGAGATTGAGATTTACCCGGAGCAGGGGCCCATCCGGCTGGCCGATGCGCAAAACCTGGTGCTGTGGGTGCTGGGCGAGGGCGGCAACCCGCGCTGGTGCTTCCTCAAGGCAAGCTGCTCTTGTTTCGCTGTGGGCAAGTCTGTATAGTCACATGACTGCTTGACCATTCACATTGACCGGTGCAGTCATGCGCGGGCTGCTTCAGAGCTGCCCCAAAGGTGGCTTGCATGTAGCTCCATTGCTTTTGACACCAACTCCAGGCGACCGCTGCTCAGATTTGCCCGCCCCTCACCCTCTGCAGAATAAGCCGCTGGTGAAGAAGGTTGTGCTGCTGGCGGCCCATGGCCTGGACTCTGCCCTCTGGGAGTCGCCCGCCGGCCAGGCGGCCCTGCCCACCTGGCGGCGCTGCCTGGGCCAACCAATCGAGCTGCAGGCCCGTAATGCCACGCTGGCGCCAGGTGTGCATGGAGTTACAAGTGGGTTGGGCTTGGCAAATGCTGGGAGAGCCAATTGAGCTGCAGGCTCGCAATGCCACGCTGGCGCCATGTGCGCAAAGGCTCCTGTTCGGTCTGGTGCGTTGGGAATGGCACAGCTTTGTGTTAGCAAATTGGTGGACCAATTGAGCTGCATGCCCGCAATGCCACGCTGGCGCCATTGAGGCAGAGTGGGGCTTGATCATTGCTAGTTTCCTCAGTGTCTGTAGAGCCGCATGTTATGCCGGCGGCGGGTGCGTCAGGTTAGCTTGCGAGCTGTGGAGACTTTGGGTCCCTTTCGATGCGCAGGCTCGACTGCGCACAGCCTGCTGACGGTGCCCCAAACCAAGAAGCGGCGNCGGGAGGAGGCGGCAGCGCAGGCSGMMSCCTCCCCAGCTGGAGCAGCAGCAGCAGTGGCAGCAGAGGCAGCAGCAGCGGCTGGCCCTGACCTGCACGATGCAGCGCATGGGGTGGCCAGCCCAGCTGCGGTAGAAGCAGCAGCAAATGGGGTGGACACCCCAGCAGCAGCAGCAGCAGCAGGTGACAGGGCAGCGGCTGAGGCAGCAGCAGCCGYGACGCCCGCTGTGGTGGCCCCCGCTGCCAAGCGCATGAAAGTGGCGTCCAGCGATGACGTGAGCAGCAAGGTGCAGCCGCAGCTAGCTGCAGCGCCAGATGCCGCCCAAAAGGCCCTCGCTGTGGCTGCACCTGCAGCGGTTGCGGCAGGGGCTMCCSCTGCTGCAGCAGGCCCCACCTCAGCAGACGCAGCAGCAGCAGCGGACCCTGCAGCTGCGGCAGCGGCAGCGCCGCCGCATGCGCGGCAGCTGGGGACGGGCCACTACCGCCGCTGCGACCTGCCGCCCTCGCACTATGTGCTGACCTTGGAGCAGCTGCAAGAGCACGGCTACCCTCTGCCGCAGGTGCGGGTTTGTGGGGGCTGCTGCCAGCGGGGGAGCTCTGGGCGTCTGCAGTGAGGGATTTGTGGGTGGACCCCGAGGCTTCGGTCACCCATGTGCTACCTTGTTTTGTCCTGACATGTGCAGCCAGCCAAGGCAAGCGGGTGCATGCCTCTCACTGCACAGCACCCACCTACTGGCCTTCTCCTCCCGCAATGTCTGCAGCTGGACGAGGCGACCGGCCAGATGGTGTGCCCACCGGGCTTTGTGGCTACAGAGCCGTGCGGAGGTGCGTGATGGTGGTGGTGGGGTGATTGGTTTTGTGGTTACGCTGCTGTAGTCTAGGCTAGCGTGGCCAACTACTGTAGTGGGCTTTGTGGACACAGAGCCGTGCGGAGGTGCGCAGGGCACGGGCCTGTTGGCTCGCCTAGCGAAACCGGCTGTTCCCGGAACCCTCCCAATGCAGGTACTTCATGCAATGTTGCATACCTCAGTATCCATGGTTTCCTCTGCCCGTTGTGAGCAGGTACCCCGCTCATGACTTGGTGGCGCTCCCCTGCGAGATGTGCGTCACTTGCAGCTCTGAACTAGCGGCTCTTCTGCCCCTACCTTACCACATTGCAGGCCACCCCGCCCATGATGTAGTGGCGCTCGACTGCGAGATGTGCGTCACTTGCAGCTCTGAAGCAGCAGCCCTCTACTTCCCACCCTTCCCTGATACAGGCGACCCCACCCATGATCTGGTGGCGCTCGACTGCGAGATGTGTGTGACGGCGGAAGGGTTTGAGCTGACGCGCGCGACACTGATCGATCGCCACGGCAAAGTGAGCTGGGGGCTCTGCTGGTTCAGAGCTGTCTTGCGTGCTTATTGGCAGCATGTTGGAGGTGATGCGACATTGATCGACCGCCACGGCAAGGTGAGCTGGGGGGCTTTGCTGGCTGTGGGGACTGGTTGGTTGCTAGGGCAGTATGGCAGCTCACTTGGTTTTGAGTTGTAGCTGAGTTGCCAGTCGCGCGAGTTGAAAATCGTGCAAACAAACAAGCGCGCTGGACTCCTGCCTCCGCAGGTGTATTTATATGAGCCGGTGGTGCCGCACAGCCGCATTGTGCACACATTCCACCTGCAACTATATCTGAATCTCCACAATTGTGGTCAACTCTCCTGCAGGTGCTGATGGACGAGCTGGTGGTGCCGCACAACCCCATTGTGGACCACAACACGCGCTACTCGGGCATAACCGCCGAGATGCTGGAGGGGGTGAGTGTAGCAGGGTGTTGTGAGTCAACAGGCCTGTTCCTGAGTTGGCTGTCGATTGTGGACCACAACACACGCTGTACTCAGGTAGGACTGCTGAAATGCTGGAGGGGTGAGTGTGGGATTGTTTGATCAGCCGCTCACATGCTGGAGCAATGCACGTTTCTAATTTGGGTGCATGCCAACGCGGTCTCCCTCCTACTAGGTGTGCCCTGCTGCTCGTCAAGGCCTCGGTGGCATTCAAGCATGGACCCCAACACCCGTCAAACAATGTGCAGGTCACAACGCGGCTGGAGGACGTGCAGGCCCAGCTGCTCCAGCTGGTGGCCGCTGAGACGCTGCTGGTGGCGCACAGCGGCGATAACGACCTGGCCGCGCTCAAGGTGGGTGGGTGGTTGGAGGGTCAGGGCAGGTGCCCTGGCTAGGCTTACTTGGGTGGCAAAGGCTGAAATGCAGCTGGTCGCACACAGCGAAGACAGCTTGGCGGAATGCCTCAACACGGCGGCAGGGTGCCGCCTGAGAACGCCATTCCAAAGCTCTCTCTGCCCTTTCGTCCCTGCGCAGCTCATCCACGCCAATGTGATCGACACCCTGGTGCTGTTCCCTTTTCGGTGCTGTTCCCCCTTTCGC
>JADXDR010000084.1:63669-131262 GCA_025026875.1 Chlorella ohadii
CTGATCCACGCCAACGTGATCGACACCTCGGTGCTGTTCCCCCACCCCCGCGGCCCGCCCTTCAAGTCGGCGCTGCGCGTGCTGGCCAGCCGCCACTTGCTGCGCACCATACAGCAGGGTGAGGGGGCACTAGGAGCGGGGTCTGTTTGGGGGAGCGTGAGGCAGTGGTTTACACTGCCTCAACAAACAGCTGGCCAGCTGCCACCTGCAGCTGCTGCTGCGCACCGTCCAGCAGGGTGAGCAAGGATGGGCAGTGGTAGATGATTGCTGCACCATTTGCTGCTTGAAACAGCTGGATGGCGCCCCCTGCTGCTGCGCACCATCCAGCAGGGGACCAGTGCGGTCTGGATGGCGTGGTTTGACAGCAACGCTGTGTACAGGGGGCCGGCTGCCTCAAAACAGCTGGCCAGCTGCCAACCGCTGCACACCATTCTGCGCCAGTGCAGCCGGTGCAGGTGGCTTGCGGACGCCTAATGCAAACTGCCATCTGTTCCTGCATGGGGAGCACAGGGCCGTGGAAGACGCACGGGCCGCCCTGGACTTGGCGCTGCTCAACACTCATTGTGCTGCGGTCCTTAGACTCACCAGGCACCCCCCAGCCTCCTCCCTGCAGGGGAGCACAACCCTGTAGAAGATGCCCGCGCCGCCATGGACCTGGCGCTGCTCAAGTTTGAGCGAGGGCCTGCCTATGCTGCCGGCGGCGGCGAGCGCGGAGACAAGCTGGCTGAAGTGCTGAACGACGCGGGCAGGTGGGCAGAGTGCGGGATCTGTCGGGTATGTAGGCAGGAGTTTACGGGCGGCAGGGGGGCAAACTGGCGGGGGTGCTGAACGATGCGGGGAGGTGGGCCCTAGCGTGGGTGGGCATAGGGTGGCATACTTGTCTGCAGCACGCCCGCAAGTTCAACGGCGCTCTGTCTCAAGTTCTGTGCTGCTCACAATCTGCCCCACAAGCTGCACCCCCCAATGCAACAGGCGCTCCACCATGATAGACCGGCTGGAGCTTCTCAACCGCCAGGTGGTGGGCAACTGCTCGGCGGTAGTGGCGGAGGGCGACGCTGCTGTGGCTGCGCAGCTGGCGAAGGAGGTGGCCAAGGCACAGGTGCGGCAGGGATGCAGTGCATGTCACGTGATTTGTTTGCACTGCAAATGGATGGCGGCGGGAGACACTGAGGTTGTGGTGTGGCTGGCGAAGAAGGTGGCCAAAGGCCATGTGAATCGGGGATGTGCAGCAGACTACGCTCATTCATGCTGCTGATGCTACGCCTGACCCGGTGCACAGCAGCGCTCATCACCCGCCGCAGGTCGACTTCGTGTGGGGCCAGCTCACCGCACTGCAGCAGTTTTACGAGGCCAGGTGTGCTCGCTGTATCATACATCTGGTGCTGACAGCCAGTGTGTAGCCTGCCGTGCGCAATGCAGGCTGCTGGTGCTGCTGGGCAGTTGTTGGCCGCTTCAAGCAGCACGCTGCCACGAGCTTGGGATGTGGCGGTGTTGGTTTGAGCTCCGCTGTGAACTGTCAAGGCTCACATTTGCTGCGCCCAACTCCTGTATCCATTGCAGGCTGGCGGTTGCTCGTGAGTCGGGAGAGCCAGAGCCGTCCTCCCTGTACCGCCTTGAGTATGGGGGCAGCAGCGAGCAGCAGCAGCAGCAGGGGCAGCAGCAAGGGCAAGGGCAGCAGCCAGGCGGTGGCGAAGCGGCACCGCCGCCTCCGCCACCCCCACCCCCACAACAGCAGCAAGAGCAGCAGGGCGACGGAGGCAGCGGCGGAGACAGCCCACAGCAGGACGGTGCGCAGCCTGCGGCCGCAGCTCAGCAGGCGGGCACTTTGGTGCAGCGGGACGAGGCACTTCGCGCGCTGGACCGCTCTGTAGGGCAGGTGTGGGAGGCGGCCCCTCCCGGCACCCTGCTGCTGGTGGTGACTGGCCAGGGAGACACCAGCTACAGCAGGTGTGGGCAGAGCTGGCGGGGTGCAGTTGGATGTCGGGGTTGGTTGGAGCATGAGAGGGCAGGACGCAAGGAAGGCCCGCATTGTGGCTGCAGGTTGACTGTGCGGCCCCCGTTGCTCCTGCAGCTGCATTAAAGGGGACTAAACCATGCCTCATGTTGCCGCACTTGCCCCAGATACCTGCAAGAACAGAAGTGGCGGCGGCAGCAGGGGCTGGACGGCCAGCCACCGTGGAGCCCGGATTGTGAAGCGCACTTGGCATTAGTGCAGGCACGCGCGCTGTCCGCGCTGTGCTTTGCGGCGGTCAAGCCGCCCAAGGCATAGACAGTTTGCTGTGCAATGCTGCTTGGCGACTCACAGTGTCTTAGTTGTTTGCCAGTGCTTTGTAACGGCATCAGGTCACAATATAGCTACAGTCAGAGGTCCAAGTCAAGAGGTGCATAGCGGAGCGCAGTTGCAAGCAGGCTGCGATGCATAGTCAGGCTCAGGATTGTGGGCGTGTGC
This sequence comes from Chlorella ohadii, assembly GCA_025026875.1. Lineage (NCBI taxonomy): Eukaryota > Viridiplantae > Chlorophyta > Trebouxiophyceae > Chlorellales > Chlorellaceae > Chlorella > Chlorella ohadii. The sequence continues at coordinate 66,119 of JADXDR010000084.1, forward strand.
AGTTGACACATGTGGCAACAGCATCAACAGCATTTCAATCCCCTTGCCGCCTGCTGCTGCTGCTGCTCCTCCTCCTCGTCCGCCTGCAGTGCATGCCGCTGGTATCGCGGGTCGCTCTGCTTGCGCGGCACGTACTGCCCTTGTACTGTGGTGCGGTGCATGACTCGCAGGCCCACCTGTGCGGAAGGGAGGGAGGGACAGACTGATGCCACACCCATTTCGCACCAAAGCCTGCGTTTTGATCATTCGCAAGCACAGCCTGCTGGTCTACCCAACCGCCACACACCTGGCTGCGCGGCAGCTGCGTGTCTGGGCCCGCTCTGTGGCACGCAGCACCCACTTCTCGCCACAACACACCATTCAATCAGTAGCTTCTTCCCACCTGGCTGCGCGGCAGCTGCGTGTCTGGGTCCGCCTCGTGCCCCAGCGCCAGGTTGTCGGACATCAGAAAGTCGCCCGGCTGCCACTGCAGCAAGGAGCAAGCAGGCAGCAGGTGCATGAGTCTGTGGCCGTGCTGTGCACCAATGGGTATGCACTGCACTGAACTAACGTGCACTGCAATTTGCACGTTGCAGAGAGCAATCAGGTGGGCCGCCGCCTGGGGCAACACATCCCTAGTTTGGTAGTGTCAGAACTCTGCTATGGCAAAACCAGGTGCTGCAGCCCGCACCTTGTGGTGGTAGATCAGGTGGGCCGCCGTCTTGGTGAACACGTCCTCCATCTCTTGCAGCAGCGCCACCGTTTCAGGCGGCGTGGTGACCTGCAAGGCGTTGCATTGGAGCAGGACCAAACGAAGGGCTGTTGGCAGTGGCGGGTGTGCCGCGCTCAACGGAACTCGGTTGGTAATAAATCAGGAGAGAGAGTCGAAATCTGCTCAGCCATCAGCCACGCGTGCCACTTGCCTGCTGCTTGGGCGTGCCCAGGTCCCACACGAATGCCTCAGTCATGCCTGCAGCCGGTCAGGACAGACAACCCTTGTCAAAACTGACTGCAGGCAATCCAGCAACTGCTCGCAAGTGCTAAAGCTCTTCACAAACCCATCTGGCTATGCGTACACACGCACCCAGGTGGAAGCACAGTGCGTCCTGCCCCGTCAGCGGGTGCTGGTACCTGCGGCGGCAGCAGCAGCGGCAGCAATGCGACTGAGGCCGTGGACAGCGCAGTGTAAGAAGCAAAATGGTGCTGAAGCAGAGTGCCCGCATTCCGCATGGCAGGGCTGCACCGACGACCGCAGCGGCAGCAGCAGCTTGGCTACAGCCGTACAGCTGGTACCAAGCACACCAGACAGGGCAGTGGTCCCATGCAGGCACCGCCCCCCCTTGGCAGCTCACAGCAGCGGCTTGGCGTCTCTGCAGGGTGCAGGAGGCAGGGAGGGCGCAAGGCAGTAAATGCTGGTGGCCGGCTGCCGGCGGCAGCATGGCGTCACTCTGATCCATGCCCTATCCACTGCTCCTGCTCGCTCTCCACACCCAACTGCCAGCTTGCCATGATTGGTCCACAGCAGACAGCTACAACCAAACCCTGCACCTGGCTCGCCGGTCGCTGAGCATCCACAGCCGGTCCCAGCGCGCCCGCTGCTCCGGCGGTAGGCTGCCAACAATCTCATGCAGCGGCGCAAACACTGTGCGGCAGTGGTGTATGGGTGAGAGGTACGTAAGTCAGTTGGAAGAGAGTCTGGTGAGCAGGCGGGATGACCGCAGCCTGGTGCGGCGGTGCAGGCACTGGGCGGGGAGGAAAGTCGGGGCGCAAGGTGTTCCTTCCGAAGAAATTCGACGAGCAATGGGTGGCCAGGCAGCACCCGCTTGGAACCCTTGCGGCCCCAAGTGCCCACCCGTGTCTCCCTTGCTGGGGCAGGACACAATGTGGTACAGCGCGTGGCTGAAGGGAGCTGTCTGGAAGCTGCCGTCGATGTGCCAGCCGGTGCGCCCCACGCCTGCGCAGGGGGCAGTCACAAGCTTGCAAGCGGATGGAGGCAATGCAGCAGTGGGGCCGTTCAGGTGGAGCAATGCAGCAGAGTGAGGCAGCGGCGATGCAGCAGACATTTGAGAGTTGATTTGCTCATGGCATGCAGCATTACCCCAACAACACACTACCTGTGCAGCCCTCCAGCCGGTCGTTGGACACTCGGAAGACGTCTGGGTGTGGGCTGCGGGGGTGCTGCAGCAGGGTGGGTGGGGGAGGCAGGGTTGCCGTGCAATCCGATTGCTGGCGGTTGAGCACGGCATGGCATCGTTGGGAGCTGCATACTGCAGCTGCATGTGTTGATCCAACCAGCGGCAACCGCAGGTGCCTTCTCACCTTGTAAAAGGTCGATTCACAAGGGCCAAACCAGTTGCTGATCTCCACGTGCCGGTCCCCGCTCACCACGCCCTGGTCCCGAAAAATGAGCAGGCGGTGCCTGTGGAAGGCGATCAGTGCAGCGGTCAGGCAGAAGAAAACACGGAGGCTGGCCGGTTGACAAGTCGTTCGTGGATGAGGAAGCGGCTCCAAGAGGAGAGCCACAGCCAGCGGCCACAACAAACGGCTCAGCGGGTCGGCAGGAGCAGCGACACAAGGTTGGATCGCATGGAAGAAACAATCCGACGCAGCGGCGCACTTTGTCACATCCTCTCGAATTGCGTCGATTGTGTCTTGGTTGACGGGCTGCTTCAGGTCGATGCCACGCACCTCCATGCCCCTGCAGCAGCGGCAGACAACACAAGGCTCTCTAGAGTGCGGCAGGCGGCAGGCGGCGGTGAGCGGCGGGCAGCCAGCAGGTGGTGCCGCTTAGCGCGACCTGCTGTGCGCTCGTCACTCCAGCTCAATCGCACCATGTTGGGAACAGCGGCGTGAGGGTATAGGGCCGGGAGGCGCTACTCATAGCTCTGACCGTCGAAAGCCGGCTCGGGAGAGGTCGCTGTGTCGCTCTGCAGATGCCAACCAGGGCGCGCATCTCCAATGATCGCTCTGGAAGGGGCAGGGACGCGGGTTCATGTGGCATCGCTGCTCCCGCTGCGCCGCCCCGTCGCCTGGTGTTGCCCACTTCACGCCCTCGTGAGGCACGCCGGTTACGAGTGCAGCACTTTGAGTGGATTGCAGAACTAAACATGACATCGAAACAGCAGCAGAGAGAGGGGACAATTCAGAGACGTGAGCGCACAACCAGCCGGCGTGCACCGCGGCTGCCGCCGCTGCCGCAGCAGAGGAGCGCTGCCGCTGGCGGCTCAAGGCAGCCGGCTTGGACGTCGGACCGCTCAGCTGACCAATCACGCGCGCATGGCACCGAAGACGGCGTTGGAGAGGTCCAGGGTGCGCAGCCCCAGGCCGCGCGCCCGCTCCAGCAGCTGCTCGTATGCGGACAGCGTCTGTGGCACAGAGGAGAACATGGAAGCAAACGGGGTGGGAATGAAGCCGGGTTTAGGCAGGAGGGCAGCAGCAATGCTGGCCCACCGGCTGGAGAATGGGATCTGCGGCTGCCCTCCTGCCCTTCAGCAACTTGCACGTGTCCATGACGGTGCCGGCAGCGGCCATAATGAAAGCGTTCGTTGCACAAAACAGCACCCAAGCGCGCACCTGCGTCTGCATGACCACAGTGCCCGCCTTGCTGTCAATCTTGGCGTTGAGCCGCGCGTTGCTGCGGGAGCAGGGGGGCGGTGGGGCAGACGGGACGGGCGGTCAGCACCCGGCGATTGGCTGGCGGGTGGGCAGGGGCGGCAGGCATGCACCGCGGCGGGGCAGTGCGTCCGTCTTTGGGTCGTACCACGCATGCAGCGGCATGCTTGTGCCCAAGCACCGACCAACTGCACCTGCAGTTGCTACACCAAAGGCACACACTCACCGGATCAGGTTGACGATCCACTTCTCAGTCGCTTCCTCGTCCATGCTCAGCTTCTCGCTCAGGCTGCGGATGCTGATGGCCTGCAGGCGGGCAGTGGAGCGGCCAGAAGATACATCAGGGGCTGCTCAGTCAGTGAGGATAGAGGACCGCTCAAGTTCGGGCCTACAGGCCAGATGGGAGGGAGCTGCGGTGGCCAAACATGCGGGGATGTGTTGCTGCCGGGACAGGCCAGCATGGGCAGCTTGAGCACACACACCCAAGTGGCTGCGATCAACGGGAGCCGCACCTGGTGTATGCGGCAGTAGTTCTCAAACAGGAACTGGCGGGCCGCCTCCATGAACGCGTCCTTGGCGGCCACCAGGAAGAAGTCGTTGTCCAGCACCTGGAAATAGGAAAGGAATCGGTTATAAGGTAAGCCAAGGCTAGGTGAACGCGTCCTTGGCGGCGACGAGGAAGAAGTCGTTGTCCAGCACCTGCGGAGCAAGAATGGCACCAGAAACGGAGGTTGAATCATGCTAGTTTGAACCCATGAACGCGTCCTTGGTCGCAAGGAAGAAGTCGGTGTCCAGCACCTGCCAATCAGAGGGTTCGGTTTAAGAGATGGGCCATGGCTAAATGAACGCGATCTTGGCGGCAACGAGTAAGAAGATCGTTGTCCAGCACCTGCGAAGGCAGTTGATCGACATTTCACCTGGCAAGCCGCGTGCAGGGGACCCCTGCATGCGGTGCAAGCACAACGCCAGCTGTACGAGCGCGAGGTTCTTTGGCAGCCCAATCCAGTCCAAGGAAAAGACAAACTTCAACAACCGAGTCAGCCAGCTGTTATACAGAAAAGGTGGCGCTCACCTCCTCGCACTTGGCCAGCTGCGCCTGCGCGCCGTCAAAGTCGTACTCCACAAACAGGCAGCGCACAAACTCGGTGACGGGGTCGCTGCGGGGAGGGCACGTGTAAAGCAGTGGCTCAAGCTCTGTGAACACCGGCATAAAGACCAGGAAAGGGAGCCGCCAAGGAGAGCCTAGTATCGTGCAGCCCACTTAATTTGCATGGCAGATGCAGGCCAGCAGACCACCACCTGTACTCGTACGCCTCCTGCACCTAACCCGCATCAGTCAACCCTAACAAATCCCAGCAACCACGCTCTCATAGCACACTGCAAAGCAAGCCCCATGCCCACCTGTACTCGTACGCCTCCTGCGCCACCACGCGCTTCAGGTCGTTCAGCACGTTGCGCCGCCCTGCAGATCCAGAGAGAATGAGGTGAAGATTAGTGCTACGACCGGCCCATAGCACAAGCTGTTGCGTGAAGGAAGCAGGAGCGGGCAGGCCTTGCATTGCACAGCTGGATAGTACGGGCACCCAGTTGCCTTAGCCAGCATTGACCAGCATTGAAACCACCCGTTGCTCACGCTTGTTCACCACCACCGCAACCGCCAGGTAGCGCAGCAGGTGCTGCGACGTGAGCTGGATGGCGGTCAGGTACCTGAAGAGAAGAAGGCCGGGAGGGAGGAAGGTGAGACGGCGGGAATGATGCAGCTTGAAGCCGGGTAAATCACACGTTGCCTGGACTGCATGCTCTGTTGGCCCGCCCGCTGCATCTGGCCATGCATCTACACACACATTGCTACCACACGACAGTTTCAGATGCTCACCGGTCCTGCATGAACAGGTCGATGAGCGCGTTGAGGCCGCTCTCGTGGTTGAAGAACACAAACAGGCTCCAGTGCATGAGCCAGGCCTGTTGGGCGGGAGGTGGGCAGGAGAGGGAGTAATTGAGGCAGGTGCGCAGGGACGGACAGGCAAGCGAGTGCAAGCCGAACCGAATTGGCCTGCCTGCTGTGCCACAGCTGCCTCGCCCCGGCTAAGTCAGGATAGACGAGTACCACAAAATCACACCTTCTGCTGCAGCTGCCTGCCTGCAACACGCTGCTTGCTGTTGCGCATCAATTTCTCAGATACCCACCTTCTGCTGCAGCTGCTTGGCCACGGGGGCAAAGGTGTCCACATCAATCAGCTCCTTCAGCTTCAGCACGTCGTCCATGGCCGACCCAAACTCCTGTGAAGTGAAACGCAGCAGGCAAGAGGGTTAGGGCCATTTCATGCCAGGAGAGAAGCTGCTTGAGCTTCAGGACTTCGTCCATGGCAGACCCAAACTGCTGCGGTGTTCCGTTGGCCAGGTGTGCTCACGTTTGAACTGGGGAAACACACGCAGACTTGGTGGGCTGTCAATGCAGTGTGGCAGCTATTACTGCCGCACACAGCCGTGCTTTGCACCCACAACCAAGACAGAGCATCTGCGCACCTGCAGCAGGATGTCGGCCGCCACCTTGCCCCACAGGCTGGCCACCGTGCGCTCGGGGTTGGTGCTGAGCGTGCGATAGTGGTACAGGTACTCCGCCGCTGCAGGGCATGGGAATGAACAGGTGAGACTGACTGTTAACAGCAGCGTGGCACAGAGCGTCCGCACGGGCAGCCTGCGTCCTTCCGGCAGGCTGCAGAGTCGCGGCGCTGGCCCAGCCACCGCTCCCCCCCTCTCCTCGCCAACCCCAATGCGCACCCGCCGAATAGTTGCCGCACTCGAAGTTCCACTTGGCGAAGTGGTAGAGCGCGTCCACCTGCTCCGGGCCTGCAGTTGGGTAGAGGTTTGGGTTTAGTTAGTTAGGGGTTCGCTTGAGGATGATGGGCGGTGGACATGGAATAGAGGCCGCAGAGCCGCGCGACAGCCCGAGTGCACATCGATGCCAGCGCCCCGCTTTGCCTGCTGCTGCTACATGCCAGCAGTGCTGTGCCACAAGCTCTCCTGCTGCCGCTGTTCTCGGCGCCTCACCGATCTGGAACTCCTTGAGCAGGAAGGCCTGGTTCTGCGTCTTGTCCTGCTTCAGCAGCTTCACGTTGTCCTCGTTGCTGCAGCGGCGCACAATATACACAGCAATTGCTGTTCAGCGCAGACAGCAGGCGAATAGCCAGGAAAAGAAACGTAGGGGGGGTGTTGCCCCTGAGGGCGCGGACGGGGTGGCACTGCTGGATTGCAGTGGCCAGAGTGATGCTGCACGCTCGTTACGCAACACACAAATCCAGCAGCTGCACTGCCCCACCTGAGGAACTCGGTGATGGGCTTCACCGCCGCCTCCAGGCTCTTCAGCTTGGCCACCACGTCCACGCGCCGCTGGCGCAGGCTCTCCGGCACCTGGTGACAGGCAGGCACACATGCGACCGGTCTGTCAGTAAACTGGTAAGTGGTGGGGCATAGTGTCCCAATCTGTCAGCAATAGCTGGGCAGCAGCGGTGGGCCTTAGCGTCAACGCCCCGCGCAGGCTCTCGGGCACCTGTGTGGCCCAGATCAACGCGGCCAGTTGCAGGCCGACAGCGCTAACAGCTGCCCAGCGGCACGGTCAGAAGAAGGCACTTGTCATTCAGGCACTTGCAAGCGCTGTTTTTGCCGGGCTGCCTCTCTCGCACCTCCTCGGTGCCGTTGAGCTGCTGGTAGATGTCCACCGCATAGTCCACCATGTTGGTCTTCTCAATCAGCTGCGCATCAGGAGGGCAAATGGGACAGAAGCGGTCGGACAGAAGCGGAGGTGAGCTGACTTTCAGAGGCCCACCATGTTGGTCGCCGCAATCAGCTGCGGGCAAGGAGAGCAGTGAATCAGACGAGCAGTTGGACAGACTCGAGGTGAGCTGACTTTCAAATGTCCACCATGTTGGTCGTCTCAATCAGCTGCAAATCGGAAAGCAGTTGGACAGAACTGGAGGGTGGCTGAGGTGGAGAATCGGCCATGCTGGCCGTCTCAACCAGCTGTGGATCGGTCAGCTGTAAATCGAACGGAATACAACGGGTGCAGGAGGGTCACGACAAGGCCGTTCTGATGCCGCTGCGCTCCACGGCCTCGCCAACCTCCTTCACAGCTGCTGCTCCATCCAAAGGCTCTTTCACAGCTGCTCCACCTCAGCTGCTCCACCTAAAGCCCTTTCACAGACCTGCAGCTTTGCCTTCTCAATGTCGGCGGCATCGTACAGCTCGCGGCTGCCCAGGAACTCCAGCANGGGGAAGACCTGAGCAAAAGGGGGGCGCCGTGGCAAAAGTGAGCTAGCGAAACAGCAAGAGCAAGCGGCTGCCAGTGAGGACACTCCCTGTGAGGAGGTGCATTGAAAACAAATGCGGGCAAGCTTGTGTGCCGAGAAAGCCCCAGCCGGGAATGCCAACTCAACCGGGTGAGTGGAAGCAGTTGCAGCAGCATGGCGACAGGCTTTGGCAGAGCAATCTCCAGATTGTGTGCGGGCTTTGCAACACCCAACAAACACCTCCCTCAGCAGCTGCACAGCTGCAGCCCAGACTCGCTGCCACATGGCAGGAGCAGCCGCGGCAACATGCAAGCATTGGACGGCGGCAGCTGGCAGGTCGCAGCAATGCACCACCACGCACCAAAAATGCCTCCCTGCTTGTGGACTCACCAGGTGCCGGTCCAAGTGCTTGGCCAGCACTGGCGTCAGGTCATACTGCGCCATGGCTGCTGCTGCTCCTGCTGCTCGCCTGCCGCTGCTGCCGCCTGTGCCGCTGGTGCTGCTGCCGCCGGCCGATGCCCAGTGCCGTGACTAGTCTGCTCCAAGGCAAGCTGCACAGCAGCAAGAACAGAACAACAAAGCTGATTAGCCCATGGATCACAGCGAAACACGTGCAGACGGCAGGGCAGGTGAGCGGCGGCTCGAGCGGCGGCCGGCAGGCGGCGGGTGGTGGCAGCGCACTATGCAGTGCCCTGGCCGGCCATGCGGCGCGCTGCTAGAGGCACGTGCGATGTGCTGCACCGCATCGGCCACCGAGCGGGGCCTGGGGCGCCCGCAAGCGTCGAGCGGCGGGCCATGCAAGCTCCTGCAAGCCGCTGGCGCTGCAGCGCGACCCTCCAGCCACATGTACGCCAATAGGGCACCGGACAGCGCTGCAGCAGCCTGGCTGGCGCCTCACCCCTCCTCGATGGTCGCCGCGCGGCCTGGGCTGCAGTCAGGCAAACAGAAGCAGGGCGATGCCGCGTGCAGCAATGCCGATCGGCGGCCGGCGGCCACCGCCACTCAGTGCATTTTGGCTCAGCAGCCGCAGCGCCGCCGCCAGCCCTCAAACCCGCCCATCTGCCACCCGCAGGCATCTCCCTGCCACGCATTCCCCTCATCTTCGCTGCTCAACCCCCAACATGCAGGCAGTCAGCGTCTCCGTGCGCCCCGGCGCCCTGTTGCGGGCCCGCTCCAGCGCCCCCCGCGCCTCCCTGCGCCGCGCTGCCACCCTGGTCCGCGCATCGGCCGATCGGCAGGAGGCTCCCCAGGCGCAGCAGGTGGCGGCCACCGCGCTGCTGGCGGCGGCGGGCCTGCTGGCGCCCATGGTGCTCGACACGGAGGCCGCCCAGGCCGTTCCTGAGCTGCTCAAGGGCCGCACCTTCTCCCTCATCCACCCTGGTGCGTGTCTGGTTTGGGTTGGGGCGCTTGCTGCTCTGTAGGCGGCTTGTGTGAGCCGGGGGGCGGATGACGAATGCGGGAGCGGTGCGCGCAGCTGCTGCACCGCTCGGAGCTGTGGCATTCCGCCAGCTGGCTGCCCTGCCATCCTTGCCCATCCTCTGCCCTACTCGTATGCATGCACTGGGGCCACTACTAGCTACCAGGCGTGTGGGGGCCCTCCTGCTGGGCAATGCCACTGCAGCTTCCCTGCTTGGCACCGACCGCCCTGCGGTGGCACACTTGCATTGTCTCCACTGCGCTCCCTCTCCCTCTCTACTGCCCTTTATGCTTCTGTCTCCTCTGTGCATCCTCCCTACATGAAGCCGTCGTGCAACCCTTGGTTAGCACCGCCCGCGCTTGCCCACCTGCTGCATCAGCTGCGCCGCTCTTACCCCTCCCCTGGCGTACCAACCTTGTTCCCCCGCTGCCCTCTATGCCTTGCAGCCATCATGTGCTCCCTAATTCGCGCCATTGCCTGGCGCTTCGCCAACTGACCTGCACTGCCTTCTTTCCTGCTTCACTGTGCTCATCAATCGCCTTGCGAACCCTCCCTTNCCTCCTGCAGCCATCATGGGCTTCCTGTTTGGCGGCTCCCTGTGGGCCGGCTACCTGGGCTTCCAGTGGCGCCGCACCCGGTGAGCCTGCTGTTCGGTTTGCTAAGCTTGGGTAATCTGCGTGTTGTGTAGCCTGCGGCTGGGTAGAGGTGCCGGCTGCTGCTGGTCAGGCGCAGCCGGCTACCTGGGGTCCAGTGGCGCCGCGCCCGGTGAGCCTGCTGCTTTGCTTGGTGCAACCACCTGAAAGATGCGGGGCGGTTGCTCATTCAATGCTGCTGCTCCGGCCTACGCCCCCAGCCTTCTAACCCTGCACGTCTTACTGCTTCCCCATGCAGCGAGCTGGCGGGTATTATCAAGGAGAAGAAGGCGCTGCTGCCCCCCGCCGACGCCGAGGGCAACCGCCCCAAGACCCCGCTGGACGGCGAGATTGCGGCCCTGGAGGCGGTGAGTGGACCGCTGCCCCAGTCGGCTGTTTGTTAGTTGAACGCTCGGTCTCGGAACTGAGCGCTTTGCGCGCGGCATGCTGCGTCACGTTTGGCGCCCTGCAATGCTGCCTGTTTCAGCGGTTGGTGGCAAGCGCAGCACCTGCTGCGCTCACACCGCACAAGCTGTGCATCGGCATCCCAGTCAGGCCGCTAACTGGCCTTTGCAACACTCTCCTTAACCAACTTTTCGCAGGAGCGCAAGGAGCTGATTGGCAAGAAGCTGAACGAGCAGCACAACAACTGGGGCAGCCTGCTGCTGGGCCTGGGCGTCACCATCTCCATCGCCGGCGGCTTCAACACCTTCCTGCGCACCGGTGAGCACGTTGCAATGAAGGGACACCACTCATCAGCCGCAAAGCTTGCATTGAGTGCCGCGCTGTCTTCAACAGGGTAGTCCCAACAACCCTCTGTGCACCTCCCTCTGCGGGCGCTGCCATCCCTATCCTGAGCATTCCCTTGGCTTTTTATGAACATGCTTTCCGTCTGCCTTTTCCATGACCGCAGGCAAGCTGTTCCCCGGNCCCCACCTGTACGCCGGCGCCGCCATCACCGTGCTGTGGGCCGTGGCCGCCGCGCTGGTGCCGCAGATGCAGGTGCGGGAGCAAGACGGGATATCGGGCTGAGTGTGGGTGATACATGAGGTGCATGGCAGCTGCAGATGCGTGATCCGAAGCATGTGTGCTGGTCTTGTATGTGGCGCAGTGGCAGCCAAGCCTGCGCTTGGGATGGCACACCCAGCCCCCCCTNCCACTCTTGCCTCCTATATTCATCCCATCCGTCGTGCCCTCCCCTCGTTCTCCCCGAGCGCAGAAGGGCAACGAGGCGGCGCGCAACGCGCACATCGCGCTCAACTGCGTCAACATCCTGCTGTTCGCCTGGCAGGTGCGGCGGTGTGCAGGGGGTTGAATTAAATTATTCATTTGCACGGTGGGGTGCCCAAGCCAGGCAGCGGAGGCATAGGTTGGGTGTTCACTGCTGCCGAAGGGGTGATTTCAATGTTCTGTGGAGCCTGCGCCCTCGTGAGTGTCCAGCAGCTGCCCTAAGCGTGGTAGCTGCCCACCTGCGAATGCGGCCAGCCAACTGCTGCACTTGTTACGTTTTTTCTCACACATGTTTTGGGCTCCCCTGTGTGTGTGTGTAGGTGCCCACCGGCCTGGAGATTGTGGCCAAGGTCTTCGAGTTCACGTAAGCCTGGCTGCTTTTTCATGCCTGCTGCAGTGCCCACTCACCACCTAGGGACTGCCGCTGTCTTTTCCCATCTCGGGGCGATGCTACCGCCTGCCCGCTTGCTCGCGCGCTCGTCTGCGGCCCAAGCACAGTCCATCTGAAACCTTGGATGTAACGCACTGTCTGAATATTCCCCACTCTCCTACACCACCCTCCGCAGGTCCTGGCCTTGAGCTGGCGCTACGCGTCCGTGCACCGGATCAGCTGGGCCCGCAGCTGTGAACCCGCACCTGCCGCCGGCTGTCGGCTGCACCACCAAACCACACTCCACCATGAGAGAAGAAGAATGCATCCTGCCCACCCACTGCCATATTCTTGCCCCCATGCCCGATGTATGCTATGCACCGCTGCTGTTGATTTGGCGCGAGCGCGGGGCAGCGCTGCGTGCCCTTTTGCCGGCCGCCCAGCGTGCCGCCAGCCCGGCCATTCCCTGGCGGCACCATGCGATGAACACCCATTTCATTCCTGCCCCTCTGCTCACTGTAACCCTGCCCATTGGCAACGGCTGTTGAGTGTGGACAGGCGAGGGCAGGGGAGCTGAAGCACGCAGCAGGGCCCCGAGCCCGCCCGCTGCGGCGCTGTGCGCGCCGGCGGAGGGAGGAGGCGCCTGTGGCCGGGGCCGCTGATCCGCATCGCAGCACACTCTGCGCACCTGATCGCGCTCAACCTGGTGGTGCCCTGCGCTCCTGAGGCAGGTGGAGCGGGGAAGCGGGTGGAGGCGTGGTTCGGCGGCTGGGCCCCGCTGTGGCAGTTCTGCTGCTATCACTGCATCCGATGCACGCCGCAGCGGGCGGTGCAAGCCGTGCCGACCGGGCCACCCGGCCCTCCCCGTCTCCTCCCCTGCCCTGCAGCGGAACGAGGGCGCGAACTGGGGCATCGGCGTCGCGCCGCGGCTGATCGGCCAGCCAGCGGCCCGCGCCCGCGCCGCAGCAGTGAGCACCGGGGCCACCTCCCATCGCCTGCCGGCTGCCCCCAGCGCCAACGCGCCGCGGCGCTTCCGCTCCCTCCTTTTCCTCACCCGCCTGCTGCAGCCCTGCCTCCCCTGCAGCGCCACGCCACTCCAGGCCTAGAGGCAGCAGCGGGCAGGCATGGCAGAGTCGTCAGCGGGGGGCGGCCTGTCTCTGAGCGGCGGCGCCTCGGGTGCCCTCTCCCCCTCTCCTGAGCTGCTGGCCAAGGGCAGGGCAAAGGAGCGGGAGCTGATTAAGGGCCTGCGGGACTTCTTCGAGCAGAAAGGTGGGCTGGAGGGGTGGCGATTGGGCATGAGGCAGCCGGGGGGGGCCCTGCTTGGGGTGTGTGCACAGCCGCCGCCGCTGCTGCCGCTGCTTTTCTGGCCCTGTTCACTAGGCATTGCTGTATGTGCAAGCTTGACAGCAGCCTGTGCCTCAACGTTGGATGTGCTGTCCGGGACCTACTTGAGTTGATATTTTGTGGCGTCACCCCTGCTGCTGCTGCTGCCACTACAACCGCAGGCGTGCCGTACGATGAGGGCTGGCGGGTGGAAGTCAAGATCCGCATCGCCGGCCCCGCACTGGGCACGGGCGAACCGGGCACCCGCATTGACACGGTGAGTGCCTGCTGCTGCGCTTCTGTTTGCTGGGCTTTGTAGCAGTCGATGGGCATTGCAGTGGTCGCCCTTGGACAGCCAAGCTGACCGCGGCTGGAAGGCTGTGTGCTGCACGGCGGCACTGCCAGCAGGCTGTACGTCTCGGCAGGTGTGCGGGCGGGCAATGCAGCCGACTGCTCTCGGCAGTCGAGCGCTGTCATGCGCTGCTGGCCGCAACTGCGGCAACTACGTCCGGCTGTGGGTTGCTAGAAATGACTGTCCTGTACCCCCGCTTTTGTGCAGTACTACTTCTCGCCAGCGGGCAAGCGGTACCGCTCCAAACAGGAGGTGGGCCGTCCTTTTCATATGGCAGCTTCTGCTAGTGTCATGTGGATGGCCGGTGCATTGTTTCGCTGTGGTGTCTGCATGGTTGGCAGGAAGCTGCCTGCAGCTACTGCTGATGCGGCAGACCCGCCACTCGTGCGCCTGCCGCTGCCCATCAGTTTCTGCACTGCGCCTGGCCGCAGCATGATTGGCCGCAACTCCATGCCCCTTCTGCAAAGCCAACCTTGGTTGTCATATCCCTCCAAACCCTCCGATCATTCTCTGGCAGATTGCCCGCGACTTTGGGCTGGCAGGCGAGGGCGGCGGCACCCCCGGCGCCGGCAGCGGCAAGGGGCGCGGCAAAAAGGGGGAGGCGGCCAGCGGCGGCGCCGCGCTGCCGCAGCCCCTCAGCCGCGAGGCGGCGGTGGCTGCGGCACGCAAGCGCTGCGAAGCCTTCAAGCTTCCCCACAAGCTGAGCTGCGGCGTGACGGTGACCAACCTGGGCACGCTGCACCCGGCAGACCACCGTGAGTTTGCTTGATGCGCGAGGTTGGGTTGGGTGGGACAGCAGCACTGCTGATTCACATGCCTGCTTCAAACGTCAGGAAGCCGGTGCATCATTCGGGTCTGCTGCTCAGTTGTGGGCGCGCGGAATGGTGCTCCTGCTGATACATGCCTGCTGGCGTGCCGCAGAGCATCCCCAGTCCGTCTGCCACCCAGTGAAAGGAACCAGCCTATCAACCCTACTGCGCAGGCTTCTGCGGCGCGGAGCAGCTGTGGCCCGCGGGCTTCAGCGCCGAGTGGGAGGACGAAAAGGGTGTGCGCTTCATCAACACCATCACCGAGACGCCGTCTGGGCCCGTGTTCAGGTGCGTTCTTTTGCAGTTGGGTAAATCCGCATGGCTTTGGTTCTGCATGCCGTTGGGCGGGAGGGTGCGCTTCATCAACACCATCACGGAGACGCCATCGGGGCCCGTGTTTAGGTGCGGCATTGCAATTGGTGGGCTTGCATGGCGGGGTGTCGCAGCGCTGGCAGCTGTGGCTGGGCATTGTGTGGGCTGTTGATGACCGCAGCACATTGCAGCTCTCGGCAGAGGCAACCCATGTCTTCCCCTGCCAGCGCACCCACCACCTGTGGTCCTTTGGTTTCCATAAGGTGATGCAGGGTCAGAGCACAGCGGCTGGCGCCCAGGGCAAGCCTGCTATCATGCTTTCTTTCTGACTCGTTTCCTTGCATTTCATGCCGCAGGATCAAGGCGCAGCGGCTGGCGCACGAGGGCAAGCCCGCCACCGAGATTGTGGAGCTGGGAGCGGGACCCACGCCTGATGACGCCTACAGGGTAAGGCTAGCTGGTTGAGCTGGGATGGGATGCTTGTTTTTTTGTGGCTGTGCCGCAAATGCCTGGAAATGCTGCGGCACCTGCACAGGGCGGGTCCTACGCCCGATGACGCCCAGGCTGTGCTTGCTGCAACGGCGGCGCCGTGGCGAACCAGCTGTGTGGCAGAGCGGCCGAGGTAGGCTGTTGGGAGGACCATGCCGCGGTCCAGCAGCCACTCATCCATTGGTTGCCTTATGTCGATGCTGTACTGTGCAGGACGCCGAGGAGCGGCAGAGCGAGGCCCTGGAGATTGCTCTGCTTTATGGTCCATCAACTCGCGTTCCTCCTCTCCTACCATGATTGTGCAGGACGCCGAGGAGCGGCAGAGCGAGGCCCTGGAGATTGCGCTGCTCAACCGCTCCATCAAGCAGCGGGGCGGCAGCGGCAGCGGCATGGCGTATGACATGGACGACCCGGATGGTGAGCCGATGTGGTTTGGCAGTAAAGTTGGGATGTCGCGGAGCCCTGCTGATCTTCTTTCCACGCCCGCACCCCCTCCTGTGCAGCCCCCGCGCCTGCTGGCCGCGCCCTGGATGCTGCGGAGCACCTGCTGGTCAAGTGCCGGCCGCTGGCGGCGCAGTGGGGCACCGAGCGCTTTGGGCTGGCCGACCCCGCGGTGCTGCAGGCCATCGAGGTGGGTTATTCCCGTGTGCCCCGATCATGTTTAGTGTGCAACAAATGCTTTCAACTGGCCTGCACTGCTTGATTGTGGTGCTGCACTACCCAGGCACTCAACGAACAGCCGCCACACTGCAACTCACCCTTGCATCTTCTGCTAACGTCACGTGTGCAGGGCCTGCCCAGGTCTGATGCCGTGCCGCACTACCGCTTCGTGGACAAGCTCCCACTCGTCTGCAACTCACCCTACAATATGCTGCTATCCGCATATATGCAGGGCCTGCCGGGGTCTGATGCGGTGCCGCACTATCGCTTCGTCGATGAGCGGCCCGGCGGCTGGGTAGCGGCAGCGCGCGCGCTCAACCAGCAGCTGGCGCAGCACGGCAAGAAGCAGGTGCGCTTTCTTTCCAGCAAATGCCACCAGCATGTGGGGCAGCCTGTCAGTGGGCTCAATCACCAGCTTGGCAAGAAGCAGGTGCGGTGGTGGAAAACCATTAAAATGTTGGGGCCAGACGTACAGGCAAACCTGAAGGGGCTTGGCCAGCAGCAGTCGTCAATGCAGGGCTGTCCAGCTCAGACTCCCTTGTACGCTTTCCTTGTTTGTGCTGCCAAAGGTGCCGGTGGATGCCAAGAAGCTGGTCAGCGAGTTCCCTTGCGGTGCAGCACAGTTTTTGATAAACCACCACAAATGTTCCTTTGCATCTTGCCACAGGTGCCTGTTGACGCCAAGAAGCTGATGAGCGAGGCGGCAGCGGCAGCGGCGGGCCAGCCGAAGAAGCGAGGCCCCCGNCCCACGCGCAAGGAAGCGGAGGAGAACGCGGTTCGTCGGGTGAGCCACGCGTTTCCATTCACCGCTGGTTTTTCCATTGCATGCTGTTGAACGGCACGCCCACAGCTGTTTATTGCTTGCGTGTTTGACAGGCTGCTCCGCCTGTAGGCATCAACCACCTTGGCTTCATTGCTGCACCGGGCCGATTTTAATGCCATGCACATCCTGCCCCACTCACCCCCTGCCCAGGTGGTGGAGACGATGGTGAAGCACATCGAGCTGGAGGAGGTGAAGAGCTACACAGGTGAGTGTTGCACTGCACAGCTGTGCGCCAGTTGTAGCTCAGATGCAAGGCACAGCTCGCATGATCACTTGTTAAGGCTACACAGGCGCGCACGAGGGAGCACGATTCGTGAAACATCCTGACTCGATGTCCCTTTGCATTCCGCGTCCGCCACTGCCGCAGCCGACCAGAAGGCGCGGCTCAAGGCGGAGAAGGCGGCGGAGCGCGACCGCAAGCGCGCCGAGAAGAACCAGTGAGGCTGCTGGGGGGCAGGGTGGGGCTGTTGGCCAGGGCAGAGTTTGTTGGGCCGACTGGTGCTGCAGGGCGGGGCGCATGGCCCGTAAGCGTGCGTAGAGGAAACCGCGAGGTTGCTGGGTTGTTTGGAAACCATCTACTTGCCCCAGAACTAACCCTGCTGCTCCTGTGGGTGAAAAGCTGCCACATGCCAATCACACAACACTGAACTCAAGGTCACGCCGCTGCTGTAACTTCCCCCTCAATCCGCNAGGCTGACCGAGGCGGAGAAGCTGGCACTCTCCCTTTATTAACAGCATTACCTGCAAGCTTGCCTCACTTGACCCTGCCCACCGCCCCGCTTCACAGGCTGACGGAAGCCGAGAAGCTGGCGCGCCTGCAGCAGAAGGCGGCGTACATCGAGCAGCAGCGCCAGCTCAACGCCACCTTTGGTGGGCTTGGGGGTGTGCAGCAGTGCTGCAGTGCGGCGCTTTTCTGCTGCGGCTTTGCTACATGGCACTGGCCCAGACATGTCTGAATCCGCGGCGTGCTCCTTCAACTGTCAACATATGTACCCGCACTGCCCCTTGCCTGCAGATGACGAGACGGTGGCCAACATGGCCGAGCCGCCGCCGCAGCCGTCGTACGTGGCCAGCGGGCGCCTGCCGCTGCACCAGCAGGCGGTGCTGTTGGAGGCCTGGCAGTTCATGCACAGGTGGGCTGGGTACTTTGTGCACTGTTTGCCCTGACCGGCACGAATCGTTGCGTCAACACCCCGTAGGTTGCTTTGCCAGAGGCCCCTGCCTGGGCCCTGCCACGCCGTTGCAGCTGAGTGACACATGTCTGCCTTTGTCCCCCGCAGGTTTGGCTCCCAGCTGCTGGGCCTGGCCGCCGACGAGCCCCTGCCCTCGCTGCAGCAGCTGGAGGCGGCTCTGCTGGGCGAAGCAGCGCCACCGCCTGCCCCCGGCCTTGCCGCCGACGCCATGGCGGTCGATGGGGAAGGCGGGGCGGCGGCAGAGGAGGACGATGGATCGCCGCCCGCCGATGCGGCGGTCAAGCTGCAGATGGCGCTGGCCGACTTTCTGGTGTCGGGGCTGTTCCAGGACACAGCCGGCGCCATTGTTGGTGAGCCGACTGGTTTGTACGGGTAGGACAGCGCGGTTGATTGGATGGTGCTGGGATGTGTGTGGTGTTCCAGCTCGACTCCCAGCAGCTGCCTTCAGATGCGCCAAGCCTAATTCGCGCACTGTCTGCAGGAGCCAACAGCGACATCACGCTGGCGGACCTGCGGGGCGGCGGCCGCTCGGCGCGCCACCCCCTGGCGGTCAAGGCGGAGACGTGGCAGGAGGTGAGATACCTGTCCTTTGCGAGGACGAGGATGTGGGTGTGTGGCACGTGCTGAAGAGCCTTTGCAGCTGAGTGTGTGCGCCGCGTCCTAAACATCGTCCTCTGCTATTGAGCCTCAATCTGGTGATCTCCTGCCTATCGCTCTCCCCAGGTGGTGCGCCGCTACCTCACCATCCGACCATCCTCATATTTTGCCGCAGCGTTCTCAGCTTTACCTTCCAATCTGACCATCGCCCCCTGCAGGTGGTGCGCCGCTACCTCACCATCCTGGCCACCAGCGCGATGACGCAGGCGAAAGATACGGGGGCGGCGGGTGAGCTGCGTACTGCCCTGCTGCAGCTGAATGCTGCCTGCTGCCTGGCTGATACTGTCTCATGCGGCAAGTGCGCTTCACTTGCGCTGGTGGTGGTGGAGATGCACGTCACCTGCCGTGCCTCGGCCCACCCTAAGCCGTCTGCGCCCTGCTGCTTGCTGAACCGTAGCCGACCTTTCCTGCTCTGGGTCCTTTTTGCCTGCAGGCGCCTCCTCGCCCCTGGCCATCATGGACCCGTACGTCATCCTGCAGTACCTTGCAGCAGGTGTGCGTTGTACTGGATTTTGTTTGCTGGAATGTATCGTTGCACTGCGGGTGTTCGTCATCCTGCAGTACCTGGCGGCAGGTGCGCGCATGGTCCTGACAGCTGTCTTGCAAGTGTGCGCAGGACAGGCCCCATGCCCTCGTACTGCTACATGCTCACGCGCTACAACTGGGCGGCCCGCATTGCATCGCCGCACCCTCCCTCGCTGCCCTCGCTGCCATGCCACCCGCCCACCCACCCACCTTNTCGCCGCACCCTCCCTCGCCTGCCCTCGCTGCCCACTCGCCACCCGCCCACCCACCCACCTTCTCCTCCCTCCCAGGCCCGCCCGCCTCGCTGACCCAGGGCGCCGCCGCCCTGCCCCGCGGCGCCAGCAAGACGGCCGGCCACTGCACRACCGCGCGCGCCGACGCGCAGGCGGTGGCGGCAGCAGAGGAGCTTTTTGCCACAGCCACTGGGGAGGCGGTGCGCAGCCAGGAGGCGCTGGGCCTGGAGCAGCAGCTGCTGCGCTGCCTGCTCAAGGAAATCATCCTGGCCAGCAAAGTGCGCAGTTTGAGTATGGTTTGAAACCAAACAAGTAGGGAGGCCGGCCGTTGAGGCTTGTGCAGGCTGTGTTGAGGACGGATTCAGGCCTAGGATGCACGTCAGACGCGCTTGCTGCAAGGCACTCAATCTGCCATGCCTTTAATGCTGAACAGGTTGATTCATATGCTCACCTGCTTACCCTGGTCCCCTGGTCCCCACCCAACCTTATCCCTGCAGCTCAAGCGCGGCGACGGCCGCGTGCTGAGCTACGGCGGGCAGGCGGCTGCTGCGGCGGCCAAGGTGGGGCGGCCGCTGGACCTGCGAGGCATCTCGGCCCGCATCGATGCAGGTGCGGTAGATTGGGCTGCATGTGAGGCTGTTGAGAGGGCCCTCCCTGCACTTGCAAGGTTGCGACCAAACTTGCACTAAAGCCTGCACTGCCACTGATGCCGCGTACGCCTCTCTGCTTCCCTGTACAATTCCATGGCTCATTTCAACCCTGCTCCTCTCCCCCTGCAGGCATCTACTCGGCGCTGCCTTGCCGCAGCAGCCTCAGACTGCTCTTGGTAAAGGCCTACCATTTCCAGATGTATGTAATTTTCACTTCCCTACCTTTTCCCCCTGCAGGCGTCTACTCTGCGCTGCCGCACCCGCTGCAGTCGTTTGCGGCGGATGTGCGCTACGCGGCCAGCCTGCTGCAGGCGGGCTGCAACAAGACGAACTCGCTGTTCGCGCAGGAGTACAGCGAGAAGCGTGAGTTGGCTTTGGGAAGGCTGGGTTAGTGCAGGAGATACATTGGTGAACCGTGTATTGTACCAAACTGCCCAGGAGTACAGCGAGAAGCATGCATGAGGGGTCAGGAGGATGGGGTTGTGTAGTGTTCTCAGTTTGCAGGGGAGGCAATGCAAGTCGCTGGGCGGCGCCCTTCATAGCCTTTGGGCAGCCGCGCATCATTGGCCTGCCCACCATGCGCATTGTTGCACCTCTGCACACCATGCACCTCTCAAAGTCTGGTGCTAGTGCTTACTCTCCAACCTGCAGAGGGGCCCGAGCTGGCGGCCTGCGCGGTCAGCAAGCTGGAGGCGTCGCTGCGGGAGCTGGAGGTGGGCATTGTGGTCGGGGTGCAACTGCTGGGGAGCCGGTGTGCAATGGGATGCCATGATATTGTGCGTCACTCATCCGCTTTGGAAGTCAGCTTCTGTGATGCAGTCGCATTCTCTCGGTGCCTGATTTTATCCGCAGGTCGCCTCACCAGAGGAGTACATCAAGGCGCACGCGCTGCCGCCGCGCCAGCGCCGCCGGCAGAGCGAGCTTTTGGAAGCACCGTCCCAGGCGGCCCTGGCCGGCTCAGCGGCAGGAGCAGCTGCCAGCAGGGAAGCTTCGGTGGAACCGTCGTCTGCGGCGGGCACAGAGGCAACAGAGGGGACCGGGGCGGAGGGCCTGCAGCAGCCACGGCTGGCCACGGATGCAGTGCGCGACCTGAACAGGTGAGGCTGTTGGTGCGTGGGGTGTGAAGGTGTCGGCTGCGATTCGTGAAGCAGGGACCTGAGGTGCTGGGTGCAGAGGTGGCGGTTAGCATCAGGCTGCCTCGTCTTGTCGTGGGGGCCAGCTCATCCCACCAAACCGTCTGCAAATGTGCCACCCTCGCATCCCCTGCAGGCCGTTTGCGCCCTTTAAGGAGCTGGGCAGCTGGCAGGGCTGCGTGGTGTGCTGGAGCGGTGAGCGTTTGGAGCGGTTCGCTGCTCTTGCGCCGCATATTGACAGGCTGTGTGAGCCGCTCCGCTCTCTAATCCTCCTGCCCTGTGTCTGCCGAAGAGGCGTTCACACATGCGCACTGATCTGCTTCCCTCTCTCCCTCCCCTCAGACGACGACCCCACACGCCTGCTGCCCTGCGACACCTGCGACTGCAAGCACCACTCCTACTGCCTGGAGCCGCCACTTGAAGAGCCGCCGCTGCAGACGGTGAGCCTGCTAAAGATATGCTGATCCTGGGTTTTGCCAACCAGCTTGTGCAAGTTGGAGGCGCCTTCGCTTCTAGATGGCAAGAGCAGGGCCACGATTATGCGTGCGGGCTAAATGCTCTGCCTCCGCTTGTCTGCCGCTGGCACGCTTCAGGCCAACCCATGTCAGCTCCCCATTGCCGCCCCTGCCCCCACAGGAGCCCTTCCTATGCCCGCGCTGCCAAGCCCTCAACCCCGGCAGCTTCAGCGGCGGCAAGCCGTTCACAGTCGAGTTTGCGCGTGCCTCAGGCGGCAGCACGGCATGGAGGCTGGCCCAGCTGCTTGCCACCAAGGACTACAGGTGTGTTATGTGAAGAGTGTTTGTTGGTCGGGTAGGGGCAGTTTACGCAGCATGGCACGACCCGTGCTTGGCCCGGCTGCTTGCTACCAAGGACCACAGGTTGGTAGTGGGGTGAGGAGGGAAGCTTGCAGCGAGGCCGGGCACTTGTGGACATGTGTGGCAGGGCCCAGAGGCTGAACGGCTGCTGCCCAGCAAGGACTTCCACCTTCTGCTTGCTGCCTGGCCACTCAGCTGCTCACTGACCGCTGCTGTTTCCTGCACCCGCCTCTGCCCTCTTCACCCAACAGGGAATGGAGAGTGGAGGACCGCTGCGCCATGCTGCGCTCACCTGCCTGCCGACCTTCACTTGCAATCAACTGCCCTGCCTGCTTGCAGCGAGTGGAGCGTGGAGGACCGCTGCGCCCTGCTGCGCCTGCTCATCACGCTGTGCGCGGAGTCGGCGCAGCTGCACGACACGCTGCATGGGGAGGAGGACGAGGTGGGTGGTGGGGCTTGTGTATGTGTGCTTATGTGTGCTTGGCAGGCGAGGCAGGTGTGCATGTCTGCAAAGGATGGCGGGAAGCTGCAGGCGCTTGAGGTGGGTGGGCCTACTCGTCATGTCGTGGTGTGTTTGCAAACCTGCAAGGGGTGGTGACAAGCTGCAGGCGCCTGAGGTTGGTGCTGACCTGCATCCAAGGGTCGGTCCCGGCTGTCGCAGACCATGCTTGCAAGCCTCGCCAGCCACTGAAGGAGCACCACACTTTGGGCTTTTTGGCCACCCTGCTGGCGCCTCACCCATGCCTCACCACTGCCGCCCCTGCCGCCCCTGAACAACCTTGCAGCTGCGGGAGAAGAAGAAGGAGATTGCCAGCCTGCGGCAGGAGGTGAAACGCGTGCAGCAGGAGATGTCTGCGGCGCAGCAGCCCGCACAGCAGGCGCAGCAGGCGCAGCAGCAGGGAGGTGCCGCACCAGCGGAGGGCGCTCAGGGCGACGCACAGCCACCGGCGGCGGGGCCGCAGCAGGGGTCATTGGCGGGGCCGGGGCTGCCGCCGCTGCCGCCGCAGCGGGCCAGCGCGCGGCGCGCGCGCGACTTGCCTGCTGAGCTGGAGTCCATGGTCACCCGCATCTCCAAGCTGGAGCAGGACATGAACCAGGTGGGTGTTTGCTGATGAAGATGGAGGCTGGGTGGCAGAACGCGTATGCTCTGAAGGTGGGTTTATGCGCACTTCCAAAGGTGGAGCAGGGCATGAACCAGGTCAAGGGGTTGGGAGGAGGGTTTCCTGCAGGGCTGTCGCGAGTGGGCGAGAACGAGCGGTGCGCCATGCCCGGGCAGGCAGGGCAAGCTGTGATTTTACTGAAACAGGAGCATCGTGATTCCTGTGCACCTGGGCCACACCACTACACCCACGCTGCACCCTCCCACCCTCCCCTACCTGCAGGTTGGCCCGGTGCGGCTGGACCCAGTGGGACTGGATCGCCACTACAACCGATACTGGCTGCTGCCGGCAGCTGCGGCTGCCACTGACCCCGCCACGGTGCACCCCTCTGCGCCGCCGCTGCTGGTCATCGAGCGGCACTCGCAAGACAGCCTGGCACCAGCAAGCGCAGCAGCGGCGGCGGCAGTGCTGGGCGGTGGGCCGCCAGAGGTTTCGGCGGGCGGCGGCGCGCCCGGCTGGCAGGTGGGAGTGTACAACTCCATCCTGCAGCTGCAGCAGCTGGCGCAGTGGCTGTGCACCAAGGGCACCCGCGAGCGGCCGCTGGCAGACTATGTGACCCGCCTGCTAGACCAGCACCAGCAGTTTGCCATGGCGCACGCCCAGATTGCGCGCGGACCAGCACCAGATTTCCAGCGGCTGGACCCCGCAGCGGCGCGTGCCGCGTCGGTGCAGCGCCTGCAGCGCGCCATGCTCAGCTTCGAGGAGGGCAACCAGGTGAAAAGAGTTTGTGTTGGCAAGATTTTGGGTTTAAGGTGGCTCTTGCTGCACCGTGCTCAGTTTTGAGGGTGGCAACCAGGTGTGGGCAGGTGGTTTGACAGGTCTGCCTGCACCTTCAGCCTGCACAGTCGTGGCAGGATCGACTGGGCCAACCAATTAGGTCACCAACATGGTGTATCTTTCCTGCACCCGAAATGCCACTCCTCAGGCCGCCACTTACGATGAGCTGGTGGGCAGCGAGGAGCGGCGACACCGCTGGCGCCAGATGGTGCTGGCATCCTGCACGCCGCGGGTGAGCTTGGATGTGTTGGTTGCCTCATGTGTTGTTGCTTTGGGTGTGCTCCACAAGTGTGCTGCTGAGGGGCACCGATGACGGCAGATGGTGCTCGCCTCGTCCACGCTGCAGGTGAGCCTGCGTGGGTGGAGCTGCTCTGCAACATGCCATGCAAACTTGGTTGTTTGACCGTGCGGTGTCTGCTGCACCATGCAAATCACCATGCATCTGCTTGCCGCATGCGCATGCCCCACTGCCGATAATCCACCCAATGCCTGCTGCTTTCAATGCTCTGGTTCCTCAGCCGCTCATGAGCGCGCTGCTGGTCCTAGCGGGCATGGCATTGTCCCTCGCTGCAATCAAACCCCATCTGTACATCTCACTATTGTCCGCAGTCGCTCATGAGCGCGCTGCTGGTGCTCGAAGGCATGGTGCGGCCCGAGTTCCTCAAGCCGCAGTGGCGCCCCTTTGCGCAGCCCGCGCCGCACCCCGATGACACCAGTGAGTCGCTGCTGTTCCAGCATGGGAGTTGCATGAGTAGAGCCTTGAACTGTTTGCAGCAAGTTTGCACTGCATGCTGGTTGTGCATGAGCGCTGCATCTCAACTCGCAGTCCACGACATGCGCATGCATGCCTGCCGCTCACCTGCCTGCACCCAACCCATGCACATGATCTGACCGCTCACCCCCACAGTCACGCAGCCGGCATCTGGCGGCCCTCAAGGGCAGCTTGCGCCTCACTCCTGCACATTCAGCTCACTAGCCCGCTCCTGCCAACCCCCGCAGTCACGCTGCCCGCGGTGTGGCTGCGCCTGGAAGCGCTCAAGGCCAGCGTGCGCCTCAAGGTCACCATCAACGTTCGGCTGGCCAAAGAGGTCATGGGCGGAGCGGGGCTGGCGGCCGGCGGACCGGGCATGGGCGGACGGTGAGCAGTTGCTGCTGCTGTACCTGTGGTGTGCGCATTGGACTGGGCAGCTGGTTGCCACATCCTGCATTACATTAATTGTTGATGAGCTTGCAGTCTGACGTTCCCGCTGTCCAGCTGATAGCCAGCATGGTCTACTGTGTGAGCGCTGCACCACCAGGCATGGGCACCAACCAACTCCGCCATGCTCTGTACTTTTCCTTTCTTGCAGATACAGCCTGCGGGAGGCCAAGCCGCTCAAGCGCTCGTACTACGAAGGTGCGGCTGCAGCGTTTTGGATGTGGCATGGCTTGGCATGGCATGGGTTGCTGTGGCATGGTACGACATGGTACGACATGGCATGGCTTGGCTTMGGCCGGCACAGCATGGCATGGCGAGGGCTTGAGATGGCATGGCGTGGGATCGCACGACATGGGCATGGCATGGCATGGCATGGCACGGGCATGGCACGAGGTGGCATGAACGTGGCATGGCATTGCATGACATTGCTTAAAATTGCATGGCATGGCGTGGCACGAA
Source organism: Chlorella ohadii (assembly GCA_025026875.1). NCBI lineage: Eukaryota > Viridiplantae > Chlorophyta > Trebouxiophyceae > Chlorellales > Chlorellaceae > Chlorella > Chlorella ohadii. The sequence continues at coordinate 91,213 of JADXDR010000084.1, forward strand.
GATGGCATTGTGGGCCGGATATGTTATGCCATGGCAGGGAACGGAAGGCATGGCATGGCACGTCATGCCATGTCATGTCATGCCATGTCATGCCATAGGCTTGGGGCGATCTGAGGCAGCATTGCATAGTGTTGCATGAAGCGGCATGGCTAGAAGCAAGATGTCACGGCATGCCATGAAGGCGATTGGATATGCCATGCCATGCCATGGCCACCTCTCCGCTCAACCGCAGCTTTTGTGAGTGCACCCATGTACCCATGCTGCCACATGCGGCAAGCTGACTGCCCAACCGTCGCTCCCCCATCCCCACAGGCCCCGCCTCTCYCGAGTCGGATGGGGAGTCGGACGGCGAGGGGTCGGGGGAGGATGCGCGTGAAACGCGTGCTGAGCGTGCCGCTAAGCGTGCAAAGCAGCGGGAGGAGGACGGGGTGGCAGGTGGGCAAGGGAGGAAGGGGAGAGAGGGGATGGATGTTGGGCCGTGTGAGCATGCACATGCAGACAGGAGCAGCTCTTGTTGCCGTGACGTCCGCATTTCGCAGGCGCCGCGCCTCCTGCCGCACCGCCCTGCCGCTGCTGGCGCATTGCTCACCTGTTCTCTGCGCATCCCATCCTTTCTTTGCCAGATGACGAGGCGCTTGCACGCGAGCTTGATGCGGAGCTGAATGCAGGCGGGCGGCGCACACGCCACCGCCCCGCGTATTACGGCGATCAGCAGGGCGGCGGTGCGGGCGGCGGAGAGGATGAGGAGGATGAGTGGCGTGACGAGGGAGAGGTGCGTGACGTCGGGAGGTGGTGCGACAGCAGTGGCATTATGGGAGGCATCACGAGGGAAAGCAGCGGCATTAGGGGAGCCAACATGAGAGAAGAAGCATCAACAGGGCGTGAGATTTTCCGACCTGCCGCAGCGTCAAATACTGCGCATTCTTAGCGAGTGCCCGTCCTGCAGCTTCCAGCTGAGCATGCCATGCCGCCGCTGCCCTGCAACAACCTAATGACCGCAGGAGGAGGACGGCAGCGAGGGGGAGGAACCCATCAGCGGCATGGACGATTAGCCGGCTGGCTGCTGTGGAGGCCCGTACCCGCAGCGGCAACCACCGCTTTAACGGCGCAGTAAATAGTGCCTGCTTGCTTGTTGGCCTGCGTAGGTTGAGCACAGCATGCTGCAAGAACGCGAAAATGTGGACGAGCCTTTGGCCATGAAAGGGGAGGAAAGGCGCCGTGGGAGAGCGGTTCACAGGCAGGACCTGCCTTGGAGTCGCAGCCTGTGTTTTGGCATGCTGGCACGCCAAGGCGCCTGCGCAGTTGTTCTGGCATGCATTCAGTGGCATTGTTACAGTAGTGCGCGCCAGTGCTGAAGCAGTGCCCACATGGCAGGACAATGCTAGGGGCGGCAGCATCAGCACTGCTGCTTTGCGGTTACACAGCTACTGTTAAACTGCAGCAGTGGATGCTACGTCGCTCACACCGCAGCCACTGCACAGGCAGGTTAGACGACATGTGTGCCTTTTGCAGCCAGCCTGCCGCGCCGAGGCGCTGTCCAGCGGCCTCACTCACGAGCTTGGCTCCAACCATCCTGCCTGATCAGCGTCGCTTGGGTCCCCGCAGCACATCAAGGAAGCAGCCATGTCCTGGGAGGCCCTGGACAGTGAACTGCGCAGGCTCCTGCCCCGCTTCGCGCTGCCGCTGACGCCGGGGCCCTAGTAGATTTGAGCTGCAGCCTGTGCAAAAGTGGGCTGGACCCCACGCCCGCCGAGGCGGAAGCCCTGAGTGTTTTCGGCCTGGTGCACCCAATACGCGGATACGAGCCCAGCGCATTGCTGAGCCCCAGCTGGCGCCACCGCCACCTACCCTGGCTGGTGCTGCTGTGCACCCCTGTGTCGTAGGACGCTGACCGCAGCTGCCGAGCAGCTGGCAGCACTGGCTCCCAGCATGCCAAGCACAGTGGAGGATGAGGACACAGTTTGGCGGGTCACTGCGGCTGGGCGCCTCATCAGCACCTGCCTTTCCATTTGCTACTTGTGTTGATGTCGTCATGCCCAACATGGCGGAGCTGTTTTCGCCGCACAGCCTGATGCTGCTGCGCTCTGGTACAGCGACGTTGAGTCTGTTGACTCAGGATGTGGAGCGTGGAATTTTGTCAGCCGGTTTTGTGGAGAATCCCTTTTACGCTCAGTCAGTGGCACTGCATGCATGGCAGCAGGCTGCCTGCAGCCGCGAGGTGCAGGGCGACAATGCGGAGGCCCGTAGGGCTGCAGCAGCGGCATATGCACAAGCATATGCACCGCCAGAACTGCGGCACGAGTGGCTGCATTGCTCGCTCTCAAGCTCGCGGCTGCTGCAACCGCCATCCTGGAAGTCAGGTGGGCAGCGTTTGTGGGTCGCACCGCTTGATCAGCCGCCTCACTGTAACTGTTGCATGGCTTGGTTTGCGGTTGCACCCACTTAATGACTGCATCCACACAGCTGACTTTGCTTTGGGAGGACATGGCACAGCATACTGCACACTGCTTCCAATCTTGCCTGTTGACATCTGCAGGCAGCTCCCATGCCGAATTGATATTATTTCTGGAGTTCTTGGGCATTTGTTCTCGCATCCGGCCTTCAGGGCCCATTCCGATCAGCTGCTGCGGGACACACAGCTTTGCAGCGGTCTGCTTCAGCTGATGCTGCCCGCTATGTCAGCCTTGGCGGTGGGTTTGCAGCTGCCTGTTGAACGCCACCCAGCGGAGTGCACCTGGAGAAGCGCTGTGCTCATGGCAGGCATCGTTTCAAGCTGCCTGACCGACATGCCGCGGAAGGCGATTGCTGTGGACACAGATGCAGGCCAGCGCCTGTTGGCAGCGGTAGCGCAGCTGCTGCAGAGCTGCCCCTTGCCAGCCCCAACACCGGCCCAGCTTGACTCGAACACAGCCTTGGAAATCACACCGCCATTTATTTACCAGCTGGATGCCTGGCTCGCAGGGTGAAGCGGGAGCCTGGGCTGTCACCGCCGTCGCGTGTACAGGTGGAAGTGATAGCTGACGGATGACTGACTCGCGGCAGACTGGCGCTGAGCTTGTGACACGCGTGCTTGCACTGATTTTTCGCATGGCGTTTGGATATGTGACGCACGTAATTCATTTATCGAAACACCACTGCTGCACATTAAAGCATTCTAGCAATGAGCAGACAAGCAGGCAGAGCTTGTGAGGATGAACCTCGGCCGCACTTTGTTTGGGCCTTTGGCGGGATGCGTCTGCCCTGCTTAGTGTCAAGGTTTGAAGGTAGCTGCATAGTGGCCTGGCCATGTTCAGCAACACTCACAAGGTATGCAGCAAAGACGGATCCACGCCGCGTGCATGCCGTGTTTCCGTCGCTTGCTGCCGTGCCACCGCTCTGCCGTCAGATGCGGGAGGCGGCTTTGCATAGCCTGCACATTGCGAGTCGCTTCAACACGTGTATGTGCACAGTCTGCTTGAGTCGAAACGGCCAGGGAGTCCGCCAGCGCTTGCTCGGCACGGCCGTCTGCTCGGGCGGGCGCCATCGTGACCAAGCGCCGCAACGGGCACTTACCTGCGGTATACTGATTGCATCGAGAGCGCGTAAGCAGCCCAGGGAGCTGTCAGCTCGCCACCCCGTCAGGTGTGGTCTCGTGGTGAGCCTGCACCAGTCGGCGAGGTGCGCTGATGCATCAGGTTTGTCGATCCAATCTGATCAGCCCGGCGCCGCGCCGCCAGGCCTCGGCCGCCTGCCGCCGCCTCTGCTGCCGCCGCTGCTGCCTGCTGCTGGCCAATTGCTGTAGGCGGCGCTCGCTTCTGCAGGCATGGAGGTGAAGAGCATCACTGCTGATGCGGTGTTCCGGGTCTTCACGGCCTGTCCCACCGACCCACGCACCCTGATCCTGGACGTGCGGTGAGCAGCTGCAGCGCTAGTCTTGGCACGAGCGCTTTGGGTTTTGGGTGGTGTGCCATTTTTCCAACTGTGCATGCAGGCGTCACCGTCAGCTTTACGTACAGTAACCGTCAGCTTTAGGTACAGTAACTGCTTTGGGTGCAGGCACTGAATACACGCATACCAGTTGCCGCCTTGCAACTTTGATCGCCTGTCGACTCGTCACTCCCCCTCATCCCCGCAGGGACCGCAAGCACTATGAGCGTGCACCGGGCCATGTGGCGGGCTCCTACTGCATCCGCCTCAGCAGCAACGGCGCCGTGCTGCTGGGTGCGTTGTTGTTGTGGAGCAGCTGCTGGGGTGTGTTAGACCAGGGGGGATAATCATCGTCTGTGCAGCAGACCGCCACCGGAACCGGCTGGGCTTGCAGGCCCAGTGCTGCAGCCTGTTCACATGCATCTGAGTCGCGAGCATCTGAAGTCGCCTTCACTCACGCCTGCCCTTTTGCGTCCAGACTACTCTAAGAGAGAGGACCTGAAGTGGGCGGCCGACTGCTGGTGGGACCGAGACGTCATTGTGTACGGCGACGCAGGTGCCGCCGCCGCTTGATGGCTTGGCGATTTATTCGTGTGTATGGCGGCTCAGGCGCTGCGGCTTTGTTGTTTGCACGGCTGCTGCTGCTGCTGCTGTTGCTAACCGCCATGCACGCTGACTAGTGCTGGTCGGTGATGCTGGGTTGTCGGAGGCGTCAGAGATACAACCCACCTGGTAGCATGATTTGCCACACTGTCGGTGCAGGCCTGAAGAAGGACCACCCGGTGGTCGCCTTCCTGGCCAAGGACAAGTAAGCGGCTGCCAGGGATCCTGTTGGTATAAGCAGTCATTTTTCCTGTCGAGTGGTTGCCATGTAGTGCAGCTGCAGGGCGGCAGCCGAGGATCTGCATGCAGCAGCCTGGGCTCTTGCGTGTGGCCAGCAAACAAACCATGCCAGCCGCCCGCATGTCTTCTGCCCTCAGCAACTCTATTTGTCCTGCGCCCTGATCATGCAGGCACGCGCGCAGCCTGAGCATTTTCCGGGAGGGGCTGGAGGCGTTCCACAAGGCCTACCCTTTCCTGGTGAGGGTTGAGAAAGTGCTCTGTTTGGGTGGCAGGGCAGAGGGGATGACAGGATGCAGACAGGTTCGGTGTGGGCCAGAGCCGGTTGAAGGCGGGGCATGGACGCGGGGCATGTGCAGTGCAGCTGTGTGGCGTGCAGCTGTGGTGGCGCCGGTGGCTGTGCCAGCTAGGCGACTCGTGCAGTGCCGGACAGGCAGCAGCAACATGCACATTGTCACTGGTGGTGGCTGCAGGCAGATGGCACCTCCGGCTTGCACTTACTCACACGCCTGCTTGCTGTGCAATGTGTGCTGGATGCAGGTGACGACATCAGTCAAGGCGGGGGCAGCTACCAGTCGGCGGTGAGTGCGTTTGTGATTGAATGGCTGCTGGCTGATACAGCTGCTGCGTGCCACATGACAGCTGCAGATCCCTGCTGGACTGGGGAGAACTTTGCGTAACAAGGCCAGCTGCCACACCTGCTTTGTGGCAGGCACGCAGGGCACACAGGAATGGTGCCTGAACAGGCGGCCATGCCATGCAGCACAGCATATACGCAAACATGCAAACCGCCCATTGTTGCCAATTGCAGGTACCCGTCGCAGCTGGCCCCGCTGCTGTATCTGGGAGACTGGTCGCACGCTGAAGCGATTGACCGCCACGCCGAGCTTGGCATCAAAGCGGTGAGGGGGGCTTGCGTGCTGCGAGTCTGCCCAAACTAGTGCAGTGCGAGTTACAAGTTGTTGCAGTTGCCACCTTGCGGTTGCAAGCTGCGGCACACCACGGCATGCTGGACTTCGGGGTGCCAGGCAGTGAGCGGGGCACCAATGTCCCTGAGGCTCATGTAATGATCAGCTCTCATTGCGCCCCCTCCCTCTGCTGCCCTGCAGATCCTGACCATCCACAACCACCCCGACAACCTGAAGCTGCCCGCCGGCAGGTGCGCTGCGCATTTTTTTGTTCGGCTCAAGTATCTGCATTTTCCCGGTTGCAGTTGGGAAAAGCTGCTCCCAACATCCCGTCTTCCGAAATGCTAACTGCTCGCCCAACAGGTACACGCACAAGCAGATTGAGATGGCGGACGTGGACACAGCAGAGATCGGGCCCCACCTGGCGGCCGCCTACGAGTTCATTGAAACAGCGATGGCCGGGAAGAAGGGTGAGGCTACGGGTGCTGCTCTGGGCTTGCGCATGTGACAGCTTACACTCGCGTAAACATGCTAGTCAGGCGCTTGCTGATGCCGATGCCAGCATTCGCAGGCTGAAGTCAAGCAACCAAAGCAAACACTGGCGGTGTGACGCGCATGCTTCGCCTCCAATCCTGTTTGCTCTGACAGTCTCTGTTCTGCTGTGCATGTTGCGGCTGACCAATTANTTTCCCCCAATCAAGTCACCGTGCCACTCATGTTTCCGGTTTGCCTGCAGCTGTGCTGGTGCACTGCGGCGCGGGCGTGTCACGCTCCGCCGCCCTCTGCATCGCCTACCTTATGCGCAAGAACAGGTGTGTGCAACTGTATGCTGATTCATTTGGCTTTTGCTGACCACCCTGCAAGAGCAGACAGCTTGCTCTATCGCTTCACGTCGCTCAGCCTGCTTGCCTGCCTGCTCCCCGCGCACGTACTGCCCTGCCACATGTGATCGGTGCAGGTGGCGCTGAGCTTGCCAAATCGCAGCTTCTCCGCCTACACTGAAATTCGTCGCATCCGCCCTCGCTCTGTGCCACAGGTGGTCAGCGCAGGCGGCCCTGGACTTTGTGAAGTCGCGGCGCAGCCTGGTGGCCCCCAATGACGGGTAGGTGGGCTGGCTTGCTGGTTATGCTGGGCTGCTGGAGGATGGTGTTGCCGATGTGACGGGCGGCATCCCAATGTTGGTGGCTGCCATGTTTATGCACCGCAACAGTGGCCTGCTTGAAAGGCATGCATGCCAGCCCAGTCTCCATGCACCCATGCACGTGGATCGCAGCATGTCATGCCAAAGAACCGAATGCGGGCCCATGTGCCGCTTCTGCAGGTTTTGGCGCACTCTGTGCGGCCTCGAGGCCGGTTTGGGCATCACGGAGCGGTGAGTGGAGCTGTGCCATGGTGCACTCGTGCAGGCAGGCCAGCTGTTATAAATCGCCTGATAGGAGCAGCACCGCTTGCTTGCTTGCGCTGCCCTGCCCTGCCCAACAACCCTGTGCCCCCTGCCCTCTACCCACTTTTCCTGCAGGAGCAACATCGATGCGTTCAAGGGCTACCACGGAGCGGATGCCGCTGCAGTTGAGGTCAGCCCTGAGGATGCAGCCGCGCTGCGCTCAGTCAAGGTGACCTTCATCCCGGCTGGCGGCGATGCGGCGCCTGCCGACAAGGAGCAGGCAGCGGCGGCAGNTGCGGCACCAGCAGCAGGCGGGCGGGAAGGGCGGGACAGCCACGACGAGCGGGGCGCGAGGGATCGGCGAGAGCGCAGCCGCAGCCGGGACCGGCGTGAGCGCCGGCGGTCACGCAGCCGAGAGCGGTCGTGCGACCGCCGCCGCAGCCGCAGCAGGGACCGGCGGCGCAGCAGGAGCGGGGACCGCCGGGATCGGCGGCGCAGCCGTTCGCGCGACCGGCGCCGCAGCAGGAGCCGCAGCCGTGACCGGCGGCCGCGGGACAGTGATCGTGCGGCGGCAGGCGCAGTGGCAGCTGTGGCGGCAGGCGCGCGGCCGCCTTCGGCGGCTMGCCKGCAGCAGCAGCAGCCAGACCGGGTCGATTTGGAGACTAGCAGCGGTGCAGTGCTGGAGTGCACACGGGAGGGCAAGCCAGTTGGTGAGCGGGCCTGGGTGGGTTGCGGTCCGGTGGTGCAGCTTGACCAGCTCATCTTGTGTATGCATTTGGCAGCATTCGTTGCACGCTGGCATTTGCATGGATGGCCTGTTGCCCCACCAACTGCATGACCAATGGCATGATTTGTGCACACTGTGCACCTCCATATGCCCCTGCAGGCCACTACGTGCTGGAGCTGCAGCATGTGGCGCAGGAGGCACTGGTGAGGGGCAACGCACACCACACCGTCACTGCTTGTGGAATGGGTGGCCATTCCTGCAGAAACGCCGGCTGCTGCTTGAGCTCCGTGCGGTGTGCTGAACTCCCCAGCGCTGTGCTCGCTGCCTGCCTGAGCTGACGCCCTTGCCTGCCACAACCACACGTTGCTCTTGCATCTGTTTCTGTCACAAACCTGCACCTCCCCATCCACCACCCCACTCCACCTCACCCCACTCCGTCCCACCGCATGCAGGTGGGCCGCCTGCCCACGTGCAACATCCCTCTGGAGCACCTGTCGGTGTCGCGCGCCCATGCTCAGTTCACAACCGATGGCGCAGGCAACCTGTTCCTCACAGACCTGGGATCGGGTGGGTGTAGCTGGGGCAAGTGTGTGTCCGGCAGTCGCTGCATAGGTTGCTGGCGTTGTTTGCCACATGGGTGGGCGCAGGTGCAGGGCACATCGCGGTTCGGGCTAGGAATCAGCGCAGCTGCAGGCGTCGAGTCGAATGCTTTGCAGGCAGTGATCGGTTTTCATATCGGGCTTCTTGCTGGCACTTCTGAGCCAGATACGCTATTCGTTGCTGATCTCTGTGTGTGTGTATGCCGCCTTTCCCTTGCAGCGCACGGTACCAACTTGGACGGCGTGTGGATCAAGCCAAAGGTGCGTGTTAAGCGTGGCAGTTTGCAGTTTGCAGTTCAGCAGTGCTGCACGGCAGTTTGCCACATGTAGTGTTGGCACTCCCTGGTCGTCCCCTCTGTCTCACAGCAGCCCACACGACCACGTGGCAACTGCACCTCTCACCCTCAACGCCCCGTCCTCGCCCACCCACCCTGCTCCGCCAGGTGCCCAAGCAGCTGCGCGTGGGAAGCGTGCTCAAGTTCGGGGCCAGCGTTCGGGAATACAAGGTGGCCAAGCTGCCGGCACCTGCGCCAAAGCGCTGAGCCAGCTGGCAGCAGCGGCAGCACACAGCGCACAGCAGCACATGGCGAAGCGAGCGCAGGCGCCCGCCGACGAAGCGCTGGAGGTGGCAGCACAAGGGCTTAGGACTCTGCGTATTTTAGCTCACAAGCTGTGCCTGCCGTCTGTAACGCATGGAATGGCAGTGGCAGCCCAGGCAGCTCGGGGTGCTGCAGCAAATGCAGCACTGTGCCGTCACGACGCGTCGCCGCCCAGCGGCAGGGCGCACACAGCAGGGCGTCACATGCTGCTGCTAACGGACATCTGCCCCACCAGCAGGCATTCTGCAACACACCGAACATGCCTTGCAACTGCGTTGCTGTGCCCCTGCGGCAAGCAGCCGCGCAGCTTGCGCGCTATGAGCCGACCGAAGCCTAGCGGCCTTGCAACATACTGTGAAGCGCATTATAATGTCGCCAAGACGATCAGAAGCGGCAGCACTGCCACCCGGGAGCTATCGTGCAGTGTCGCCTCTCTTGCGCGCCCTTACAGCCATCACGCTGCTGCTCACGAGCTCCAGACGCTTAGCGGAAGCCCAGCAGCGCGACGGCACCCCCGCAAGCCAAGGTGCGGAACTTGTTCGGCGAGCGCCGCAAGGCCGGGCGGCGGCAGCAGAAGTGCGAACTCTAGCACGCCTGGTGCACTTGATCCTAACATCCTATAAATCTGGTCTTGCAGAGGAGGTGCTCTTGCAGCTCAAGGCGGCCTTCCCTGGATGGCGCGCCGCATTTGCCCAGCACCGCCTGCGCGGCTGGGAGCCTGCGGCGCATGCCGCCACTCCTAGCAGCGGCGGCGCTTGCAGCTGGAGCTTTGTGGAGTGCGATGCAGCCGGCAATGTGACCAAGCTGTGAGTATGAAGGGTGCAGTAGCGGGTGCACTGCGGGTGCTTCTGCCTGCGCAGGAGGCTGCGGATGCCTGCTGGCTGCCGCATGTGTTGAAGAGTTGTGGCCCCTGCACTGCGCTCTGCAGGGAGCTGTCGCAGGCGGCGCTCAAGGAACTGGGCAGCTGCGGCAGCAAAGGTAAGTGGTTCAGCGATCGTGAGCCTTAGGCTGCGATATTGCATGCCTGCGGGCCCTGCTGCCTGTCTGCCACAGGGCCGCTGCCCACACCTGCTATGTGTACCTATGCCTTGGCCTGTGCAGACCAGTCACAGTGCCGAGTGACGCTGAAGGCGGAGCTGCCGACCCTGACACAACAGCTCAGCTGGCTGCGAGCGCTGCGGCACCTCACGTTCAGTGGGCTGGGCCTGACTGGCAGCTTGCCGCCGGAGTGGCCTACGGTCCTGCCTGGTCTGCAGGCAAGTGCGGGAACGAAGGGTGGATGCACAACTGGTCGATACAGGGTTGGTTTGTCTGAAGCTGAGTGAGTGCTTGATGGCAGATTTCGCCCTGTTGAAGCTGCAGCACACATTCAGGCTCCCTTCTCATGCCCATACACACCCTCTTCTGTGACCAGACATTGGACCTTTCTGGCAATGCCCTGACCGGCGGCATGCCTGCCTCTTGGGTCGCTCTTGGCGCTTGGCAGGCGCTCACTGCGCTCGACTTGTCGCACAACCCGCTGGGTGGCGCCCTGCCCAACATCCTGCCGGCAGGCTTCAATGCAACAGCCACGCGGGCGGCTGTGCAGAGCTGGATCGACCATGCACAGCCGGCAATGGCACCCCCACCGCCCCTGCGCAAGCTGCTGCTGTCCGGCTGCCAGCTCAAAGGGAGCTTACCCTGGGATTGGCCGCTCCTGCAAGACCTGGCGCTGCTGTGGCTGGACGCGTGAGTGGGATGGGTTGCGTGGGGCAGCGAGATGGGCAGCCAAACGTGTGGCTCTGCTTGCGAGGCAAGCTGCTGCCGTTTGGTTGTGCCCGTGCTGTGGGCCGATGGGATGCTACCTGATGCACTTAGCGCCGACTGGCGTGCACCTGCACCTGGTTGATCGCTGCCTGTTGCTCACATGTCTGTCCACCTGCTGCAGCAACCAGCTGGGAGGGACCATGCCACCCTCCTGGGGCTCGTTCAACGATGGCGCAGGGGATGTGCGGGATCTCAACTTGTGGTCGGAGGGCATTTCAGTGCAGCTGCAGGTGATGTGACTGGCTCACAAAGTGCCGCGCAGCTCTGGCATGACCGCAGCTGCACTGTGCAGGACCGAGTGTGACTCTGTGGCTGGTAATGCATCAGCACCCAAGGGCTTGCTGAGGTTGATTTTTGCGCTCAATCGATTGAGCCCCGATGCTCAGGGGCAGGCAGCCGCCGATCCGACTCCTCTGTTGTTCTTTCCTGATGCAGCGCAACCTGCTGCACGGCCCCGTGGCATGCTGCGAGGTGGGCTTGATGCATGCACACAAATGCACGCATGGGTTGCACCGCTCAGCAGCACTGGTGCTGCGAGCCGCGCCAGCATGCATGCAACCATGTCCCGCGCACCTACACCCAACCATAATTCCCACCCTCCCATGCCTCTCTTCGCAGGTGAAAATGATGGTCCAGCCGGGGAACGAAGATATGTGCCTGCCCACCTCTGGAACAATCAGGGCGGAACCCAAACGGGCGCCACACATTCCTGTGCTGTACACCCGGCAAGTCTGCTCTGCCACTCCAGGGCAGGCCACATACTGCAGCACCCAGCCAGCAACGCTGCGAGAGTGTGGCGATAAGCCAGCCAGCCATCAGCTGCGCTGGGCGGGCAGCCACAGCAGTGCACTGGCTGGCGGTTTGGCTGTGGCAGCCGGCGGTGTGCTGGCTGTGGCAGCTGCGGCGGCAACGGTGAGGCTGCGCCGCCGGCAGCACCAGCGGCGGCGGCGAGCGGAGCAGGCAGCCACTGGATGGGACGCTGAGCTGGCAAACTTGCTGCCTCACACAGGCACTCAGCTGCAGCAGCAGCAGTCTGGCACCATAGCCGCCATGCAAGCCGGCTCAAAGCCCCCCAGTAGCGGCAGCGGCGGCAGCGGCGGCAGGGATGCGGGGGCAGCCAGCTCAGCAGATGGCAGCGGGGAGCAGCTTGGACCAAGGTCCAGCTGGCGCCTACACAGCCGCAGCCTGCAGCTGCAGGCAGACGACTTTCAAATCTTGCTGGACAAGTCAGGCCGGCCCGATCTGCTCGGCTCCGGTGCATCTTCCAAGGTGGGAGACATTTTGTGTTTGTGTGTGTTGTCGGTTTAGCTCGTCTGCAGACGTGTGCTGACTTTCCTTGGGCGCCCAGCTGCCCACCTCCCCCAACCGATGCCCATACCTCCGTGCGTATGCAGTGATCTTCAACACACAACAAGCCCCACATCAGCCCCTCCTCCCGTCATCAAACTGCGCAGGTGTACCGCGGCCTGCTGTACGGCTCTCAGCCGGTTGCCATCAAAGTCATGGCCCCTGCCGCAGCTTGCAGGCTGCTGGAACCTGCCTCTGGCTCGCCCATGGCTCCCAGCAGCCAGAGCAGTGCCAGCCAGGGCGAGCAGTATGATGAACAGCTTGAGCAGCAGGCGGGCCCACTCCGCCACACCCAGCAGCAGAYGCAGCACGAGCGGCGCATGTGGCGCGAGGTGGAGCTTCTGCGGCAGTGCCGGCACCCCTGCCTGGTGCAGCTGCTGGGCGTATTCGTTTCGCCAGGTGGCTGCGGCGGCGCGCTAGCACAGCAGCAACGCCGGCTCATGCTTGTCACGGAGCTGATGCAGGGCGGCAGCTTGTCGGGCAGGCTGGGGGAGGCGCAGCTGCGCTGGCACCGCTGGTGAGTGCTCTCGCAGGGCAGCGTGCGGGTGCTCCTTGCGCAGCGGCTTGGGGAATGAGGCAGGAGCAACCCGGGCTTGGTTGGCCAACCCTGCTGTGCGTGGACTGGTGTGCTGCTTTGCATGAACGGCCCGCACCTCTGCACTCCTTCCTCACAATGGCTCGGCTCTGACTCTCAACACCACCTGCCGGTCCACACCATTCTCTCTGCAGCGGCGGCCGGGTGTCGCTGGATGTGGCGCGTGCCCTGGCCTTCCTGCACCAGCTGGGCATCGCGCACCGGGACGTCAAGTCAGCGGTGAGCTCAGAGCTCTGCTGGATCGGCTGGCATTGCACTGCACTGCATTGCTGGTTGGGAGCGGCTGCCTCTGTACCGGGTGGGCATCACTGCGGCACTAAGTATAGCACGTATTGGCGCACTTCGGTCCCGGCAACCGCTTCGTCAAGTCCTGCCCATGCTGCCTACTGCAATGCAGAACATCCTTCTGACCACTAGGAACCTCTCAGAAGCTCGTGTAGATGAGGGCACGCCATTGGCACGCAGTGACGGCAGCAGCAGCAGCAGCGGTGTCAGCAGCAGCAACAGGAGCAACGGCAGCGGCTTGCCGAAGAGAGATGCAACAACCCAATTGGATGAGAGTGCGGCGCTGCTGGGCGGTGACGCTGTTCAGTTTGAGCACAGTGTTGCCTGTGCCTCAATAGCAGACGGCAGCAGTGGCCAGCTTGAATCTACCAAGAAAGATGGCTCTAACTATTCAGAAGCCAATGCTGCCCCGCTGGCCAAGCTGGGGGATGTGGGGCTGGCACGGGCGCTGGACCAGGCATCCCTGTCCCTGGGTGAGGCAGAAGTCCCGTTGTGCTGTGCCGTGTTGTGCGCTGCTGGCCTGTGTCTCTGGATGGCGTGTGCTGCATGGTCTGGTGCCTGCAACTGCTGCAATTTCATCTTCTCAACTTTTCTTGCAACTGGCCAGCAGTTTGAACCTGCCTGCNACCCCCCCTCANTCCGTGCAGCCGGCGGCGGCACCATCCTGTATGCGGCTCCTGAGCAGCTGGCCAACAGCAACCCCGGCTTGGCGGCAGGTGAGCAGCAGCTGCGGACGGATGTGGCATCACAGCTCCACGGGGATTGGGAGGAGGCTCTGGGTTGCATCATCCTGCGCTAAGCGAGGGCGAAATGCTAAGGCAGTTGGCACACACACAGCCTCCTTGCACGCTCCCACTGAACCGCATTGCTCCAATATTGCAGACATGTTCTCCCTGGCGTGGGTCATCCACGAAATTGCCACGGGAGAGCGGCTGCTGCGCCGCGGGCAGGGCCGCCCGCTGAGGTGCGAGCGGGCCCCTTGGCTTTTGCACTGCACATGCTGCTTCAGGGATAGCGCAGCTGTGCAGGCGCTCGGGCTGATGCAGGCATGCATGCACCCCTGCCACCCAACCGCCCTGCGTGTCTCATCCATCAGTTTCATTGGGCTGCTTCGCCCGGCCTGCCTGCCCGCAGGGCTCCCGAGGACTGCCCTGAAGCTATTGTGCAGCTGGTGGAGCGCTGCCTACAAGTGGACCCCAGCGCTCGGCCCACAGCAGCAGAGGCACTCGCGGTGATTGCGGCAAGCCTTGCAGCGGCGCAAGGGCAGCCACCGTGATGGGCCAGCATTGACGTATGCAAACCTGTTACACATCAAACATGCCCAATCAACGAAGTGAACCCTGCGCCAAGCGGCCAGCTTATGAGATTGTATCATCAACATGCAGAAACAGACAAACCAATCCAGGCAGCCATGCAGCGAGCATCTACAGCCAGCACAAAGGGACAGGGATGTACGGCCGCTGATGGTTGCCTGGTGGCTTGTGTCGTGTACGAGAGGTGCAGCGCAGGTGTGGGGTGGGTGGAGGCTCGAGAAAGACTCTATAAAAGCAGGGGGAGTTGCATGCCGTGTAGGTGCATGCACATATTGGAAGGTATGCGTCATCAGCAGTGCCACTCTGGCTGCTGAGTTGTGAAGCAGCATTGGCGGCTCTTAGGCTGAAGCTGGCTGCTGTTGACGCCAACGTAGCGCAGTGTCACGTGTGCCCAGCTCAGGCCCACTTGCCAATCACAGCCATCACCGTAGCACCGGCATAGAAGGAAGCGAATGCCACGACCTGCAGGCAGCGACGCAGGGAAGAGCAGGGACCATGAGGTTCGTGCAGTACACCCGTCTTAGAAGCCTTACCACCCAAGCCCGGCTGTGGCACTGACCATCCCAGCCGCTCCCACCCATATCCCTGCAGCTGCCACTCGCCTGCATGGGCCAGCGGCGGCTGTGCAGCCAGGCGCTGTCGGTGAGCAGCGGAGTGATGAGCTGGACCAGTGCCACGTACCTGCAGGTCAAGGGGCAGAGTGCAGGGCAGCTGAATCACTCAGCAGTGCGGCGCAAGCTACGCCATCGGTGCAAGGGCATGTGAGGTTGTGCGGCCACACGCCCTGTTGCGCTTGCCGCCATCCGCCCGCCTTGTCAGGCATGCACCAGCTGCTGCAAGCCATGCCTGCTGCGCCTGCTGTGCCTGCTGTGCCAGGCACCACAGCACTCACAGCAGGATGCCGGTGGACAGCGCATCCAGAATGCCGGTGGACAGCAGGGTGCTGGTTGCGTTGGCATTGAAGCTCTCCCGGATCGCAATGCCTGCAGGTACCGGAGGCAGGCGGGCAGGGGCATGAGCAGACAGGGGCAGTGAGGGGAGCGGCAGTGCCCAGGTGTGGCTGCCCGCCAAGCCGGCCCCGCCTCTGTCCAGTCTTGCATCGCAGTTTGCATCGCAATGATACTGCAGGGTTGGCCCACACAGATGCTCACCGATGGCGGTGCCGATGGGGGTGCTAATCGAGTAGGTCAGCCCCACCAGGATTGCTTTGCTGGTGGCAATGCCCGCCTGGATGGCGGCAGAGCCGAGAGCCAGCCCCTCGAAGAACTGCGAAAAGCGGGGCAGAATGGTATGGATTTAAGTTTTGCACAGCATGCTGCGCATCCTGGCCAACCGCATTTGCAACATGTTGGGTGCGTGGCTGCAGGCCAGCAGGGCATGACGGGTGCCGGCGGCGGCCCAGCATGGCATGCACACAGGGAACCCTGCTGCCGGGCTTGCCTGGTGGAACGACAGTGCGACGAGCAGGGTGTTGAAGGCGGTGCCGCCGGTCACGCCCAGCGTCAGGCCAATCATCACTGCACCACAGCCGAGTGGGAGGGAGAGGGGCAGGTGTCATGCATGATGTTTGGAGCCAGCGGTGCACATGTGCACCCGGGCACATGTGCCAGCTGCTCATGCTGCGCAGCAGTGAAGCCCACCACCAACGGGTGCAAGCACGCCTCCACACAACCCCAACATTAGTCGATGCCCCCACCGCTATGGAAAATGATTCCGGCATCCGCCAGCCAGACGCCCAGGGTGCGGGAGGCGCGCTCCCGCTCGGATCCAGAGTGGCCCAGCAGCGCGGAGCAGCCCTCGCCGTGCACAGCGCACGCGCCTGCGGGGGAGGCAGGTTGAGCAGGTGAGCGTGGAGCTCCAGACGCGAGGCATGTCCATCCAGATGCATCCGCTGGCGTAGTCACCATCACCGCATGGGTCTACTGCGCTGTGCAGTCAAGGCACGCCAAGCCCAGCCACCCATCTGGTCAACCCCCTGCCTCTCCACACCAAGCGCACCTCCCTCTGCCGCGGCCTCTCCAGCCTCAGCATCCTTGCTGTGCTGCTGGTTGTCGCCCTTGCCATTCCCATGCACATGCGGCGCCTGGCCGGCAGGGGCGGTCAGTGCCCCAACCAGCATGGTGTGGCCGCAGCCGCCGGTGGGAGGGATGTAGCTGCTCTCCGGCTGGCCGCCGGCCTCGGCATGGCGGCGGATGAAGTAGCCCCGAATCAAGGCATCCACCAGTTGGGTGACCAGGATGGCTATCAGGACAAAGAGGTACGGCCAGGCCTCGTAGTTGTCCCAGCCTTGGGTCTTCAGGCAGGGGCTGGTCAGGGCMGCCACAGCCGGCAGCGCCATGTGGATGAGGGCGGTGGCCAGGATGGTGCCGCAGCCTGGTGAGGGTGGAGGATTGGGGGCAGGGCGGTGGGTTGAAACAATACAAGAAAGACAGGAATGCGGCGGTGCGCGCCGGTTGATGAAAGCGGGTTGCTGTCGGTGGCAAGTCACCGTTGCTGGCTGGAGTGCAGATGCATGCGAGTTCAAATTGGGAGCATGTGCCGCTGGTACAACCAGATACGCGCGGCCGTGCACCATGGTGTTGTCCATTGCAAAACAGCCACCACACAGGAGGCTCGACCGCCCGTGCCCATTCCTCTACCGCAACATACCGAAAAGGGAGCCGAGGGTGATGGCGGTGGAGATGACATTGCTGCCGCGGCCGCCCGCCTTGCCGCTGCCCAGGCGGCTCAAGGCAACGGGGCCCAGGGAGCCGGCAAGGGAGACGGCCAGCAGGATGAACACGGAGCCGATGTGCAGGGGCAGGTTGTAGTCCAGGATGTCTTCAGCTGCGCAGGGGTCCTCGCCCCGGGCCAGTGCGGCCGCTGCGGCGGGTGGGCGGGAGGGCGTGCGCCGTGCGTCAGCGGCGGCGGCGGCGGCGGCCAGTCCTCTGACGATCGCGCTCACCATAATCGGCCTCGCTGATGCCATGGCTGTGGCCGGCGTGATCGTCGTGTGCGTGGTCCTCGTGCTCGCTGTGTTCGTGTTCATGGTCGTGCTCATCCTCGCACCGGGCGCCCAGCAGCGCCAGGGCCAGCAGCAGCAGCACCAGGAGCTTTTTGGCGTGCATGGTGCGAGGCGGGAGGTAGAAATGAGTGGTTGAATGTGCGGGGATTGGAGGCTTTATGTGGGGATAGCGGGGTCTAGGGAAGCTGGTGCAGCTGATCAGCCTTCTGCCGGCGTTAGGGCCTTTCAAAGCATGCAGCGGACGCATCGAAGACAGTCGTGAAGCAAGCTGGCCGGCTGCAGGCCGCAGTGAAGACCTCCCTCGGCGCTTGCTCCTATCCCCAGCTTCCGGCCCCGACTGCGTCTGTGGCTCGCAGCTGCCTCGCTTTACATGATCTCGCTCTGCAAGTGGCACGACATGACAAGGGCAGCAGCGAGAAAGGAACACAGCACACACAGATGGACGATCGGCAATTGCAAGTTGCAGCATTGCATGCAGTGTTGTGAGCAGCGTGTGGGAATGGGGCGCCCGCACAGGGCGGCAGCCTGCATCAACAGCTGCAGACAAGGTGTGTATGCCTTTGCTGATCAGACCACAGGTGGTGCGCAGTTGTTGGTTAGCTGCCTCAGCAGCCCAGGAGCAGCGCAGCACGGCAGGCAGCAGGGCAGGCAGCACACCAACTCAGTCCTGGTATGCCTCCATCCCCGGCAGCACTGCAAATCAGAGGATGTTCATACAACGGGGCGATCTGGTCAGCGGACTGCAGCTGTGCAGGCGCGGGAACACCCCCTGCCCCTGCGAACAACATTGCGAGCGATGCTAGTGTCATAAGCTGGGTGCAATGGGCAGATGCAGCGCCAAAGACAACCGCATCGGGCGGGAACGCCCTGCCTTGCCGGGCACATGCAGCAAGGGGGCGCAGCAGCAGGTTGGGAGCGTGGTTAGTAGCAGGCAGTACCTGGCTGGGGTGGAGGGGGGCGGGGCGGGGGAGGGCCCATCATGCGCGGAGGCGGAGGGCCCATGGCGCCTGGAGGGGGTGGCATGTAACCGTGGGGGCTGCCCGGCGGGGGGCTGCCTTGTGGCGGGCCCTGCGGGGGACCTTGCAGCCGGCCCTGCTGGCCATACTGATAGTAAGGGTTGTGCTGGCCCTGCGGCAGCGGAGCGGGGGTGGTGACAGGGGGAGGCGTGCCCGGGCAGAGGGGTGCGTCAGTGGCATGTGGGGTGGGTGTGGGAGCCGGCCAGTGGCACGCTGGGCATGCTGCAGCGGCTGTGGGCTGGTGAAGAGGGAGCAGAATCAGCGAGGACATGGCCAGTTAGTATGTCCGCCAGTTGGTTCAGTGGTTCACACCTGCGGCTGCGGCGGCCCGCCAGCCTTGGCCTCAGTAAACCGCCGCTTGGGCGGCGGCGGCTGCTCCTCGGGCTGCCGAGGCAGCGGCGGCCCTCCCGGGGGCGGAGGGTATGCACCATAGGGCCCCGGCGGTGGGCCCCCAGGAGGCGCACCATAGCCGCCGTATGGGCCGCCGTAGGGGCCAGGAGGGGGCGGTGCGCCGCCCGGGCCTGACGGGGGAGGGCCGCCCTGCCAGCCGGGGGGCGGGGCACCGTAGTAGCCCTGCAAAGCAGGTGGTAACAATTGAGGCAGAAGCAGTTGGTTGAAGCAGTGGTGGGTGGGTGGGATGGAGCACGATGAGGCCATGCCGGCAGGAGCACAGAAAGATGCGGCGGAATTGGGYTAGAATTCACCKAGTGTGGYGTCAAATCCCTGCCSCKCACAACACCGCATCACSTGTCCACYCCTGCTGCTGGGGCGGCGGCGGGTAGGCCTGCTGCGGGTAGGGCGGGGGCGGCGCATAAGCACCTGGCGGCCCGCCTGCCGGCGGCGGGGGCTGCTGCTGCTGCCCTGGAGGGGGCGGGTAGGCTCCAGGGGAGGGTGGCTGCTGCCCTGGKMGGSSCMGSTYSTCTCCTGGTGGCGGCGGGTAGGCGGCCGCCTGCCCCGGCTGGCCAGGAGGCGGCGGGTAGTAGCCTGCAGCAAGCAGGCAGGGAAACGTGTGCCGTGAGGCACCGGCCAAAAACGACAGCTGACAACAGCGCAGGCAAAGACAGAGCAGCAGCAGCATGCAATGCCACATTTCAAACTGCAGGCCAGCTCAATCTGTGCTACTAGCAGTTACTGCAGGCCATTCGTTCGTTCCTGTTTCTCACCGGCAGGTGCAGCAGCAGGCGGGCCAGCGCCGCCCGGGGGAGNCGGGTAGTATGCCGCCGGCTGTCCGGGCTGCCCTGGGGGCGGCGGGTAGGCTGCCCCTGGGGCGGGTGCACCAGGCGGCACAGGCGCATGCTGCCAGGGAGCGGCCGGCGGCGGGGGAGGGGCGGGCGGGTCGTACTGCCCTGATGGCGGGGGCGCAGGCGCCGAGGGGTGCGCCTTGCTAAAGTCATCGCGGATGGTGTCAATGAGGTTGCCCGNCCAGCCTGCGCAGGGAGAGTGGGGCAGGTGAGAGTTGTGCAGCAGTCATTGAGCAGGGCCAGGGTTGGATTGCAGCAGTTGGTGAACAGCAGTGGAGTTGAGGCACAGGCCACATCTCGCACAGGTGATAGCAGCAGAATAGGCATAAACACCAGCAGACTTATTGTGCTACAGCCAGCGTGCAACCCAACACACGGACATCCCACTCACCTGCGCCCCTCCTCCAGCTTGGCAGCATCGGCGTGCTCCAGCCGCAGGTGCAGCGGCGCCTCCAGCTCCCCAGCCGGCGGCGGAGGTGCGCCCGACCCCTTGCCAGCCACCTTGGCTGTGCAGCCCGTGGCGGCTAGGATGTGGGAGAGGTAACTGTCACCGGGGCCGCGCAGGCGGGCAGGAGCGTCAAACTCTGGCGCTCCGTCGCAGCCGGGGTAGAGGCACACCCATCCTGGGCCAGATTTGGGGTAGCTGGGAGGCTGCGGCTGTGGTGGCGGCGCTGCGGCCGGCGGCATGCTGGGTGGAGGGGGCACAGGGGCCCCCGGTGGTGCACAAAGAGCGCCCGGAGGCGGCGCAGCTGTGCCCTCTGCCGCCTGCATGGGCTGCGGCATGGGGCGGGGCGCCCCTCTAATGATAGCTGTCACGTCCGCCGCGCACATGTCGCAGGCGTGCTGCCGCCACTGCGGGTCCTGCGGGGCATGGCAATGGAGGGCAGGGGAGGGGATCCGGGGAGGAGGTTGGTTCCCTTGGGCGTTTCAGGAGCTAGCAGGCAAGCATTCGGTGCTGCCCTGCTGAAACCCTCCGGCATGCATGTGGAGTCTGCTGACTGTCCAAAGGTGCGGTAGGCAATCAACTGACGCTGTGCTGAAAAGTTCAACTGACCGGCGGCAGCGTGCGCCCGGGCGTGATGCGCAGGAAGAGCGGCCGCTCATCGTCGGTGTTGCTGGTGGCCTTTTGGCCTGCAAGCAGGGAGCAGAGAATGCGCACATAAACTGTCATTTTCGATGCAAAATGTGGCACGTCGCAGAGTTGCGGCAATGCATGCACGAGCAGTGTCGAGCTTCAACTTGCAAGCGGGCACGCTCTCTCATGCTGGAACCGCGGCCAGACAGCCTCTCGTGGAGCAAGGTGGCCTGTGCCGCGCACCTGGAGGGTAGTAGCGGCCGCGCACCACCACCGCCACGCGCCACTTCTGCTCCAGCTCCTGCAGGGTGGTGTTGGCAGAGGAACTGGATTGCTGAACGGCCCTGAAGCACCTTCACTGGCTCCACACTGACTACAGGCACCTCAAGCTGCTAAACCCAATGCGAGGCGACGCATACAGCCAGCATTTGGTGCCACAGTGCTCATGCTGGGCGTCGGCAGAGCAGCACAGTGGCACAATCACACACCCGTCCAGCCCACCTGGTGCGTGCTGCGCTTGGTGAGGATGTTGCGGGTGCGCGGCGCGGTGTTGTTGAAGGTCACCTGCGGTTGGGGCGCAGGGCATTCAGCAGGGCTGATCAGGACGAGGCTGGGTGGGTGCTAATCGGTGGGTATCAGTGGGGCTTGGGTGGATAGCGGAGGAGAGTAGAGCGTGCAGCTCCGCATCAAGAAGGGCAGTCACCTGGCACGCTGCAGCTGGGCATCCAAGGCAATCACCCCTCAACTCCCAGCCACTCGCCTCGCTCTTGATGTGCGACTGCGCCTGCTGCAGCGCCGCCTGCGCGGCCAGCTGCTGCTGCAGCAGCGCGGCGGCCGCCGCCTGCGCCTGCTGCGCGGGGCTGGCCACTGAACCGACAGCCGCGGGAGAGATGACACCCTTGGCTGCCAAGCCCTGCAAGCAGAGAGAATTGGGGTTGGCAGCAGGGAGGTCAGATCTTGCCTGCAAGCACAGCAGTGAGGTTGCATGTGCACACTGCTGCGCCCATGCCTCAGTGCCACCCTCATGCCACACAACAGCCAGCCCCGCCGTACGCAATCCTCCTTGCAGAGAGACAACCCATCAAACAGCTTAGCAACCGCATGCCCAAGACAGCACCCTTAACCACACCTGGTTGAGGCGCTGCACCACGGCTGCTGCGCTGGCCTGGATCTTGCGCTTAGTCTCCTCATCCAGCGGCTTGCCCGGCTGGTAGTCAGGCGGCAGCTCCACTTTGGGAGCCGGCTGGGCTGGCATCACTACCTGCACCCCTGCTGGTGCAGGTGCAGCAGCTGGCGCCGCCTGGCCTGCGCCCAGCCCCCCCGCGCCGATGCCGGCACGGCTAGCTGCAAAGTGGCCCGGGGCCGCTGCAGCGGCAAGGGCCGCCTCAGCGGCAGCTGCCGCCTGCGCCGCCAGCGAGCCGGGGGCTGGCTCGGGCGCAGCCGCCACGTCCCACTTCCGCCGCTTCATGGTTATGGGCGGCTTGTGAGGCTAGCCTGCAGCAGGAGGGCACCCCTGTGGGCGTGACGTAGGGGAGAGGCGTCGGCGGTGAGGCGGCAGGGCGTCGGGCGCAGCCAGCGCGTGGCTTGTGGCGCCGGGACCACGCCAAGCACGTAGCAGGTGTTCCCATCAAGAGCTGAGCCTCACCGGCGGGCTGGGGGCGGCGCTGAGGCGCGAGGTTCGCGCTGTTCACTGCGGTGGTGCGCTGCAGGCTCCCTGGCCCCTGTGCAGTGGTTTGGCAGGCCGCAATTGGCTCGCCGCGTCCCGATCGCGGCCTGTTGTGGACGTGGGCGCAGCATGGCCGAAATGCGGGGGGCAAGCAGTGACGGGCGGCCTCCTCAGGCCCTTTCTGCAGTTTCTCAAGAGGGCTGGCATCCTTCCAGACAGAGGAAAGCAGCCAGCGCGACTGCAGGAGCAGAGGAGGTGCGCCTGAGGACCGTCTGGAAGCTACGGCTCTCCTGAGGACCCTCTGGAAGTGGAGCCGACCCGCCATCGCCCATCTGGTGCCTTGACTCGCCGGCGTGGCTGCCTGCAACCCCGCCGCCGCCGCCGCCGCTGTCGCCACCGCCGGCCATGGCGGAGGACTTGACCTTCGACTTTGAGCGCACGTTTACAGACCATGGCGCGCCTGGAGGCTTTCAGGTGAGGCGCTGCCGCTGCCAGTTGTAGGGGAGAGGTTCTTGATGCGCTCAGCCAGGCGGCAGGGTGCACACTGCGCGCCTGAGCGCTGGGCACCCCTGCCGCCGCTCGGCGCCGCCGCCACCGCCCCTTTGCTGTTGCTGCCTGCAATGCTGCTGTTCCAGCCCAGCCGTTGCCGCCCTGCTGTCCTGATTTGTATGCTGTTTTGATTACTATTCCATCCTTAACACTGGGTGAAATATCCGGTCTCCTCTTCCTCTTTTCAGGCTGCAGACGGCGGCATGGGCGGCGGCCAGGGGGAGGCGGGGCCCAAGCCGCGCAACTACCGCCAGACGGTGCGCGGCAGCGGGTCATTTTTTGTGTGCTGGCTGTGCTTGCAGCAGCTGCTTGGTATTGGACCACAGCTGGCTTTCCAGAGTTGGCGCCCGACCCCATGCCTCTCACTGTTCCCACATTTAATGGCATCCGCTGCCAACCCCACTCGCCCTTCCCCGCAGGTCTGCACCTACTGGCTGCGCGGGCTGTGCATGAAGGGCGACACGTGCGGCTTCCTGCACCAGTTCGACCCGGAGCGCATGCCCGTCTGCCGCAGCCTGCTCAAGTTTGGCGTGTGCAAAGAGCCGGGTAAGTGTGCGGGTTTGAGCGTGTTATGCACAAGACGCGTGTAGTCGATTAATGGCTTGCCTGCAGCCTGCTCAAGTTTGGCGTGTGTAGAGAACCCGGTGCGTGTGTGCAGCAGCCGAGTGCAGGTTACGGCGGGCGTTGGACGCCTGGTTGCGTGCCCGCAGCGTGCTCGCAAGCTGATTCGATGCCTGCAAGGGGTCGGGTGGGTGCAACCCCCTGGCTTGCCGCCCTCACAACGCAACCTTCACCCCTCCCTGCCNTCCCCCTGCCCTGCCCTCTGCCCCCTGCCCCAGACTGCCCCTACAAGCACAGCCTGGAGGCAATCAAGGAGTGCAACATGTACAAGCTGGGCTTCTGCATCTACGGGCCGGCGGTGAGTATTGCAGCCCATGCGTGGATGGTCTGGCTGTAGCAGGAGGAATGCTTGCACACTGTCTGGCTGGCTCCAGTGAGGTTTGACCTAATGGGCGACGCAACGCACGGTAGTGTGAAGTAGCAGGTTGCTTCCCTTGGCCAGCAACTTCAACAGCACGCTGCCTCCTGCTGACCAAGGTTCCCCCTGCTCCCACACGCGCAGTGCCGCTTCAAGCACACGCGGCTGCAGGGCCCGCCGCCCGACCCCGAGTCGCTGGAGGCCTGCAAGCCTCGTGACCACCGCAACCTGAACATCGTGGCCAACCAGGTGAGCGCGGAGAGCTGGCGTAGGGTCTGAGTGTGAGCTGTTTTTTTAGGGTTTTTTAAGTTTTTTTTTNCATCGGGACAGCCAACACTGTGCACGATGGTGGTGGCCGCAGTTGTAACGGCTGCACTTCCTGCGCTCAGCCTGTTTCCCCGCCCTTGGCACCGACCAAGTGCTCCCCCTGCGCCTAGACTCTCAACCACCCATACACCTGCTCCCTCCCTGCCCCCAGGCCAACGAAAACATCATGCCGGAGCGGCCGCGGCGGGGGCGGGGGGGCNACTACCTCGCCCTCCCAGGCGGCGGCGGCGGCGGCGGCGGCCAGCAATACGCGCTGCAGCAGTATGGCGGCCAGGGGGGACGGCCGCCACCGCCGTCGGGGCCGTACCCGGGCGGGCAGCAGGCGCCTGGGTATGTGGACCCAGCGGTGCTAGCGGCAGTGGGTCAAGCCGACCTGCGGTTTGGCTTCTAGGCGCGGCCAGCTCTTGCTACCTTCGTTCTTGCCAGCTTGCGTTTGCCCCTCCCCTGCGCTGCTGCCACTGCTTTCCCGTTTCCAGCTCTGCTCTTGCGCAACCGCCCTTCCTGCCCATGCACGCCTCCCTTGCTTATGACTTCTCTGACTGACCGACCTCTGAACTGGCACTTGATAGCAATCACATGACACAAAATCCGATGTATACAAGTCAGCACAGCAGTGTAAAATAAGATCGGTGAAGCGTCAAGGGCACAAGAAGGGACACAGGAAGAGAGGTACGTGGCAGCCAAAATCAAGGGATGGACGTTCAGAGGCTGACGAAACACAGGCCAGCCATGTTTCAGACCGTGTTTCTAGCAAGCTGGATGGCTTCAGAGGCCCACGCCATCGGTGAACTTGGTGCGAACTGAGGACAGCTCTGGCAAATCGTCCACCAGCTGCTGCCAGGAGGGGCCGCCCACGCCCGAGGTGCGCACCGTGCCGTCCAGCTGGACCTGCACAGAGGAAGGGGGGTGGTGGGACAGGGTAGATGTCAGCACCAGCGGTCTAACAGGCGGTGAAATGTGGTGGGCGCGGTCCAACTACAGCTGCACAGGGGGGATCACACGACTCCGCCACGTGTGGCCGCTACATGCCACGCAGGTGGTGAGGCCAGCTGGATGGGGTGCAGACTGCGCAATGCAGCAATGCAGCCGCTACCCAGCAGGCATGCCAAACCCCCGGCATAGCAAGGAGACGCGGGTGGAGCAGCCGATGCAGCAGCGTGCAGCCAAAGCCACACTACCCATACAGACCAGCGCAGCAGCGCAGCACCCCAGACCACACCAAACTGTGCAGCCCGCCGCCGCACCTGCACATACACCGCATCTGCCGAGATGCCGGCGGCCGCCTTCTGCTGCTGCAGCCACTGCATCCACTCCTCCTCGTTTGCCGCCTTGAGCTGCCACTTGCGGTCCTTGCTGCTCAGCCCGCTAGCTGCCTTAGGCGCCGCCGCCGGCTTGGCGTAGCCGCCGCCGCTGCCGCCAAAGCCCTTGCTGCCGCTGCCGCCCGCTGCGTCGCCGCCGCTGCTGCCAAACTCGGCCTTCAGCCGGCGCAGCTTCTCATCGGCATCCTCTGCTGACAGCTGGATGGGCACAATGCTGACGCCGCGCTCCCGAAGTGCCTCCCGGTAAGGCTCAGCACCTGCCAGCGTGCGGTTGAGCTGCCCGCGGCTGCCGGCCAGGATCACTGGCCGCGTGGTGCCGCGGAAGGCTGCCAGAGGGATCACTCGGTCTGCGCTCAGCGACACCTGCGGGCAGTGGGTGGGGACAGCGGGAAGGCGGTTGAGGGCACAGAGTGAAGGGGGCTGTAGGTTGCTGATCACAGCAGGCGATGCACCTCAACCATGGCTGCGGCAATCACCGTCCTCAGCTGTGACGCATGCATTGCATTCCCACCAAATGCATCTCCAGCGGCTCACCAGCAGCCGCCCAAGGGACTCCTCCCGCTCAATCACCGCCTGGTCCCGCCGCTGCGCCGCCACGTCCCGGTACCTGCAGGGTGGCAGCACGTGCGACCCTCCACATGACCAATCATAGCAGGAGCCACGGCTGGGTCATCTCACAAGCGGCACACGGGAAAGCGCAGCAATAGGAAGGCAAAACAGCGCCGCCCCTAAGAACACGGCAGCCGCAAGTACTGCCATTTAGGCCCGCAAGCAGCCCCTGCCTACTCACACAAAGAAGCCCAGCACCGCCAGCGCCGCCGAGTTGATGCCAAAGTTCTGCAGCGTTTCCTGCAGGTCTGGCGCGCCCTCGCCGCCTGCAAGTGGATTAAGATAGGAGTGGCAACCCCTTCATCATTAAGCGATCCCCACATTGCTTCTCAGCCACTGCTAGCAGCACCCATGCCTCGCACCCAAAATGAGATGCGCACCTACACCCCATCGCCTCCTAACCAACTGCACCCKCCCGCCAGTGCGGCCAGCAGGCGGCCGGTGATGATGAACAGTCCCAGGGCTGCTCCTACCGCCAGGCCTCCCAGGAAGATGATGCGAGTGAGGCGGAAGGGCGCCTTGGCCTCGCTGCGCAGCCGCACGTACTGCTGATCGTTGATGCCGCCTGCAGGCGGGCGGGCGGGTGGGGCGTAATGGTGAGGGTATGTTGATGGTTTCAGCAGCAGGACAACTGCGGCATGATCTGGTGGACGATGAAAGCAAGCCCCCACCAGCGCCACCAGCCTCAGAAGCACAGCAAAGCGGGTAGCGTCCAACCGCCACCACCCACACTGCTCCCCAGCCCACATCTGCCCCTAACCAAGCCGCACCGCGCATGTTGGCCAGGCCCTCCAGCCACTCGCGCCGCTCCCGTAGGGCCTCCAGGTCTGGGTCCTTCAGTGCCACGCTCAGCTTGAGGCCATAGTCGTTGACGGCGCTGGTGAGCGACGCCACGGCGGCGTCCCACTGCCGCAGCCGCGTCTGGGCGCACGCTGCAGGAGTGGGCGGTGGAGAGAGATTGCGTGCAGATCAAGCTGGATGGGCGTGACGTCCGAGAGTGCCGCCCATGTCAAATGCAGCAGGCACAGGCAATGGGAGAAATGCGGCGGCGGCGCACCGGCGTTGTAGCAGGCGGCGCAGGCCTCGTCGGCGTTGGGGCTCAGCTGCTGGGCGCGCAGGAACAGGGCGAGCGCCCCCTCCGTGTCGCCGGCGGCAAACACCTCCAGGCCGCGCTCCACCGCCTCCTTGGCGGTGCTGGGCGCGGCTGTGGCACTGCTGCTGGGGCTGCTGGCGGCCCGGCGCACCACCCTGCGGGTTGTGGGGCGTGGCAAGGGCGCACGCAAGCCTGCCMGCGCCCGCTGGGCGAGCGCCGCTGGCCGCAGCGGCCGAGCCGAAGTGCCCAGGAGCGCCTGCATGTTTTGCGGGCCTACACGCTGCCCCAATTGACGGCTGAAGGTCCGCAGAACGCCGATCGCTAGCACATTGCCGGCTGGGAGCCCCGCTCGCCCGGCTGCATCAGGCCAGGCTGGCAAGTGAAAGCAGAGCCTCCTTTTGCCCTCTCCCACGCAATCCGCCTCCTTGGAGCTGAGTTGGGATCACTTGCGCGAGATCTCCGGGCCGTTTGAGGCCGCCCACAGTTGTTGCTCGCCTGTGCGGCTCGCTCCTCGCCGGACCGGCCTTTCCTGGAGCGACCGCCGATACAGCCAGCCCCTAGTCCCCAGCCGCGCCATGGCGGGCCACCGTGAGTCTGGTTGCGCGCGGACCGCTGCGCTGGCCAGGGGCCTCACAGCGAGGCGCAGAAGTCACGGAGCGAGCGCTGCGGCCCGAATGAGGCGCTCCACTGCACCGCCGCTGTGCCGCCGCTCCGTCGCCACCGCCACCCGTCACCGCTGGCCTTCCTCTCCCTCTAACCCGCAGGGCCCGCGTCCAGCTCGCCGACCCGCACTGGCAGCCCCGGCCCTGCGCCCCTGCCAGTGCCCAGCAGCGGGCGCCCCGTGTACAGGTACGCAGCCGCTGAAGGAGGCAGCCTGCAGCTGCTGCCGCTGGCTGGGTGCTGGGAACCGCTCCTGCCGCCGTCGCAACCAACACCAAACAGCGCTCCCACTGCCGCATGCGTTCATCCCTGCTCCTTTCTCCCTTCACCCCTGAACAGCTGGCTGGCGGACCTGGAGCGTCTGCGCGATGCGGCCGCCGCCAGCGGGCGCCCCAAGGTGACCATCCTGGATGTGGCTGACCGCGCCATGGAGGCGGSCGCCTCGGCCSCCSCCTGCCAGCCCACCTCGCCGCGCTCCGTGGAGGCGTGCCTGCGCCTGGGCATCGACCCTGCCACGCTGGTGCACCGCCCGCTGGACTTCTTTGTGCGCCAGGTGCGGCAGAGGGCGCCGGACAGGAGCGGGCAGCAGGGCTGCTGCATGCAACATGCAGCAGGCCGCGGCAGCAGGCGTCGCGCCCATACTCTCATGCTGCGCTGCCGCTCTCCAACTGCAGGAGCACGGCAATGTGGAGCTGGCACAGTTGGCCTTTGGCTTTGAGGAGAGCAAGCGCCAGGAGCGCCTCAAGGCGCTGATCGAGGAGCGGCGGCGCCTGGAGGACGGCGCTGGCCGCAGCGCCAAGGTGTGCAGCGCCGCCTTGCKTGGCACTTGTTGCAAGCTTTGGAAGGCTGTGGAGCTGCTTGCTGCAAACTTCAAGTTGCTGGCAGTTACAGGCAGCGTCACTGTCCGTCYAGCAACCTCCACTCTCGTGCCCCTGCCGCAGGCGGGCGMTMSCAAGCCCGCCTCCAGCAGCGCGGTGGCTGGTGCAGAGGACCTGGTGGAAAAGGAGGCGGTGGGTGGATGGGGGCCAGCAACTGCGTGGCGGCTGAGCCCATATATCCAGATCAAGGGATTGCTATGCGCAACATCACCTTACCCTACCTGCTACTGCGTTCTGCTGCAGCCTCACTCTGCTTCTCCCCTGCCCCTGCAGCGGCGGCTGGAGGTGATGAAGCGGCGCCAAGAGCGCGAGCTTGCGCAGCTGATCCAGGTGTGCAGATGGAGCTGTGCATGTGATGTGCGCCTAGCTCCCCTGCTGTCCAATGTGGATTTATCTGAGCGGCTCCTTTGCCCTACCACTGCTGTCCATCGCAGTATGAGCTGGCCCGCAAGGAGATGGCCGAGAAGGCGGAGGCCAAGGTGAGGCTCGCTGTGGGGCGGYCAGGTGAACCGCCCAGCAACCGAGAGCACGACGGTGGAGCTGCTTCTCTGAGCTGTTCTTGCAATGCTACTGACTGCACGGCACAACACCCTGCCCTAATCGTTGCAGGTGCGGGAGCAGGAGCGCCGCGCCGAGGAGCTGCGCCGCGCCAAGCAGGCGGCGGACGAGGAGTGGCGGCGCSCGCAGCACGAGCGGGAGCTGCAGCGCAAGGCGGCGGAGGAGGCGCTGGAGCGGGAGGCCAAGGTGGGAGGGCAGGGTTGAGGAGGGTGCTGACGCCCCCCGCTGCGGAGTTTACACAGATGTGACAAGCGCCAGACACGCAAGAGCAGGGAGTGGCTTGCAACGTGTGCCACGGCCTAACAGCATGCTTGTGAAGCCAAGCTGTGAAGGGAAGCGTCACTCTCTGCTCCCTCCCAACAGCTTCAAGACGCGGAGCGGTACAAGCGGGAGCAGGAGCAGCTGAGGAAGGAGCAGGAGGAGGAGAAGCAGCGGCGGCAGGAGGCGTACGCCAGGTGGGACACTATCATTCTTGCAAGGCTGCCACTGCACAGCGCTGAAGTGCGGTCGGCTGGCATGAACGTCATGCAACTCCTCGTTGCCGCTCCCGCTCTGCAGGGAGCAGGAGCGCATGCAGAAGGCGGAGGCGGCTCGCCTGGAGACGGAGCGCATCCTGCGCGAGCAGCAGGTGGGTGCGCGCTGCACGTGCTGTGCTCGCCAGTTGTGCAGGCCAGTTTCAGCAGCTGTGCAGGCCATGTTGAGCATGCCAGGTTGAGCAGGCATGAGGCACGGTGCAAAGTGTGGCAGCTAGCAGGCCAACTGTTACATGCCAAATGATCAGTAGCAGCAGCTGTGGGCCACTGCCCTTCCACCACATTGCGCCTCGCTGCCATGCAGGAGGCTGTGGAGCGCCGCAAGGCCGAGATGGCCAAGCGCGACGAGGAGCGGGAGAAGGTGAAGGCCGCTCAGGCGGTTGAGCGGGCGGCGGCCAATGCCGAGGCGCAGCGCCTGGCGCAGGCGCGCATCCAGGCGGCGCAACAGGCCAACGCCACCATCATCCAGGTGCTGTGGTGATAGTGGGTGCTGGGAGCGTGAGTAGCGGTCTAGCGYAGGCAAGGAGGTGTGGTTCGAAGCCGTGCTTGCATGAGAGCCAGCAGGGGTGACGGTACCATGTGGTGCACCTGGGACATCACCTGCCTTTCCGCTCATGCAGCCTGCTGCTTGCCCCGCCCGCCCGCCATGTCCCGCAGAAGAAGCGCGACGAGTACGAGGAGCGCCAGCGCCAGAACGAGGAGCGGCGGCGGGCGCGTGAGCAGGCACGCGAGCGTGAGGAGGAGGAGAAGCGGGCGGAGGAGGCGCGCAAGGAGCAGCAGCGGCAGGCGGCGTATGAGGAGGCGCAGCGCCGCGAGGCGGCACGCATCGCTGAGGTGGGCAGCAGTGGGAGGAACAGCGCATGTCGGGCAGGGTGGGTTTGCAGCAGATCCACAGGCAGTTAGTTGCAGCAGGTGGCACAGGTATTGCAGCGCAATTTCTTTCTTCCTGCTCTTTCTTCGAGCAGCAACAGCAACGGCGTGTGCGTACCCTGTCGGTGTGCTGCACTCCGGCTGCAGGTGCTGCGCAAGCAGCGGGAGAAGGACGAGGAGCTGGCACGCGTCAAGGCGGAGCGGGACGCCGAGGCGGCACGCCGCGCGCTGGAGCGCAAGCTGCAGCTGCAGGACAAGGTGCGCTTGGGGAGGAGGGGGGGAGGAGGGACGGGGGTTTGGCTAGGGCAGGCAGGGGGATGGGCAGGCAGAAGGAATGCGTGGCCAAGACGCAGCATGTGTGTGCATGCACCTTTACAGAAGCGGCTCGGCAGCGAGTCAGGTCTGAGTCGTGCTTGCGGATTGTGAGGTGTGATACGGCATTCACTTTTGCCGTACCACCCCAGGTGATGACGGTGGAGYAGATGAAGCGGCGCGATGCCTACGAGCGCAGCCAGGCGGTGAAGCGCATCCAGGAGGAGACAGAGCGCTCGCGCCAGCTGCTGGAGCAGCGCAAGCAGCTGCAGGTGGGAGGGGGCTGCTGCTTGGTTCAGGCGGCGGCAGGGTGGTGAGGCAGTGTGTTGGATACGGACAGCCATCCTGCTGCTTCCATGGATCTCAGGCGTCGCAACCACCCCTGAATTGCACCGTGCTCTGCCCGCCTTCCCGGGCTGCAGGATCAGCGGCGGCTGGCCAACATGCAGGCCTCCATGCAGCGCCAGCAGATTGTGGAGGTGAGGGGCGGGCTGGTAGGGTGGCTGGGGGAATGTGCGATAACAGTGCCTGCAACTGCCCACCATCGCCAAGCATTCCCAGTGCTCAGCAGGCCATCCAGATGTTTTGCAACAAATAGCGTAGTAGAGCAGTGTGGTGCAAGCTGAAACCTATGCCACTTTCGCATCACCCGCTGCCCAGGCGATGGAGCGGCTGCAGGCCACCAAGACCTTCCTCAACGGCGATGTGGACGTCAACTCGCTGCTGAGCAAGAAGTGAAGCAGCTGCTGGCACGGGCAGCAGACGGTGGACAGGCAGCAGCGGACAGGCAGCCGCAGCAGCAGTGCTGCATTTTTGATGACGCCACTGGGGGCGCAGGGATGGGCGTGGGGCAGCTTGCTGGGCCAACTGGGGGACCGACAAACAAAATGAACGACGGACCGACTGAAATGGGTTGCTGCTGGGACTGACTGCTGAAGGCGCTGGGGTTACATGCAGGGTGGCGCCTTGAGCTGTGCAAGCCGCAAATCTATACAAGCGGCAATGTAACGGAGAGAATTGAGAGTGTCATGCGTAGGCAGAATGCAGGATGTGCAATCAATGTGTTGGTGCAGAGTTTAGGCGCTAAAGAAACGTACCAGAGGCTGGACGCAAGGCATTCAACAGTGGCACAAGAATGCAATGCAAACGCCAATATTACTGAACAGGTCATGCCCGGCTAGGAGCCGCCAATTGGCGGCTGCCTGGCAGAGCGTGCTGAACAGTCGCATGTACAGAAAGCTTTGCAACATCGTGCCTTCAGCGCGCGCCGCTGTGGCTGCCGCCGCCGCTATTGCGTGAGCTGCGGCCGCCACCACGCCGCCGGGTTTGCTCGCTCCTGCAAAGTGGACAAATTTCACAGTGCATCGAGTTATGGGCAAGATAGCAACAGCAAATTGCACACCAGTCGCAGCAGCAACGCTGGACTGCTATGCAGACAAGCTGTGCATGCAGGCTAAGACACTGAGCAGCAGCTCCCTGCTACCCCTGCATGCTCACCGGCCCATCTCAAATCGCATGTCCTCCAGCGGCGGGCCTTCTGGCCAGGCAGCGCTGCCCGAGCCGCCGGCTGCGGCACTTCCGCGGCCGTCGGCGGGGGCACCAGCGCGCCTGCCAGCACTCGCCSCCGCTGGCCCTGCTGCCGCTGGTACTGGCGCACCAGGGACAGCGCCCAGAGCAGCTGGGACCAGAGCAACGCCAGGCGGCAGCCCCAGCGCGTCTACTGGGATCTCCTGCATGGTAGAAAAGGGCAGCAAGGCATTGATTGGCTGCGGCATTGATCAGCCTGCCCAGCCCCACAACCATGCCATTCGCGTGACAACAGCCACGGGCAAAGGCTGCTGCCATGGAAGCGCATTGCAGCCTACCGCCACATAACAGCGGCACCCGGCACCAGCAGCAACACTCCAATGAAACGCTAGGCCCAACTCAGCCATTGCCTGCCAACCAACTCACCAAATGTGTGACCTGAGCCTGCAGCTGCGGCGGGCCCTCCTGCCCCTGGCGCGTCAGCAGGTGCACAAACTGCACCTCGATGCTCGGGCGCACGGACTGTCCAGCAGCGGGCTGAGCGGCAGCAGCCTGCCCCGCGGCCTGCTGGCCAGCAGAGAGCTGCTGGGTGGGTGCTGCTCCGGGGGCGCCGCGGCCGCGCCCACCAAACAGCCCTTGAATGTTGTTGAGCAGGCGGCCCATGGGGCCCGGCTGCTGCTGCGCCTGTTGTGCCTGCTGCTCCTGCTGCGCCTGCTGCTGCGCCTGCTGGCCGCTGGAAGCAGTGGCGCCAGCAGCGGCAGCGGCGGCACCACCGTCAGCAGCAGGCATGCTTGCGGAGCGTGCGGCCTGCCGCCGCGTGACAGGGCCCTGCTGTGCTGCTGCAGCAGCCGCCTGCGCCTGGGCTTGCAGCGCCTGGGCACTCACAGATGCTGGGCCTGCGGCCGCCTGCTGAACCTGCTGAGCCTGCTGTGATTGCAGGAGCTGCTGTGTGCGCGCCTGCAGCGCCCGCAGCTGCTGTGCCTGCGCTTGCAGGAGGGATGCTTGAGCGGCCTGCTGGGCGCGCTGTGCCTGCTGCGCTGGCTGACCGGGCTGCTGGGCGCGCTGCGCCTGCTGCACCACGGCCTGCAGGGGCAGCATGACGCGCTGCAGCTGCTGCGCCTGCTGCTGCAGCTGCTGAACCTCTGCTTCCAGCCTTGTGAGGGTCGACTCAATGGGCTGCCGGCCNGCCTGCTGCTGCTGCTGCGCCTGCTGCGCTGCCTGCTGCGCCGCCTGGGCGGGCTGTTGGGCGCGCTGTGCCTGCTGCGCCGCCTGCTGCTGTGCCTGCTGTGCACGCTGGGCGCCAGGGCCGGCAGGGCCGGCAGGGCCGCCATTGCGGAGCAGCATTGAGCCCAGGCCGAGTGAGTGCTCACGCAGCAGATGGTCTAGCAGGGCCTGCGGCGGACATGGCGGCAGCGCCAAGGAGTCAAGCAAGGGGTTGCGCTGTTCCCTGGACATGCCAGTCCAAATGGCAGACACGTAAGTATGCAGGGCTGAGGTGAACTCAAATGGACCGCACTCCTGCCCACACAGCAATGCCAGGGTCTGCACCGATACTCGGCACATCAGCCCAGCAGCTGTGCATACGCATGCGCTGGTCAACAGATTCACCGCTCCCTCGGATCCCTCAACCCTGCAGGCAGCAGTGCTCACGTGCATGATGCGGTCGTTCTCGGCGTTGGCGGCCTCGCGCGAAGCAGCAGCCCGCCGCTGGTCCTCCTCCCGCCGCCGCCGCTCAGCCGCCAGCTGGGCCTTCTGCTCGGCCACCTCCGCCTGGCGCTCCTTGATGCGCTGCAGAGGTGTGGCATGGAGGAAGGGAGCAGCGGCCGATGAGGGGGCAGCCGATGAGGCCGACGAGCGAACGGCTGTCGCAGTACACACTGCAGCGTTGTCGGTTGAGCAAAGGAAGGGGTAGCTGTTTACCACCGCATGAGGCCTTTCAATGCCCATCCCAGCACCCACCTCGGGAAAGAGCTGCTCCAGCGTGCGCTGCAGGCGAAGGCAGACGCCCGGCAGCGGCGCGGCGGGGCCGCCCGCCAGCGCGGCGCGGCACACGGGCACGACCGCTTGCCCTGGTCCACCGTCCAGCGGCGGAAGCAGAGCTCACAGCAATCATGGCCGCAGGCACCGACCACTGGGTCCTGTGAGAAGTAAGCAAGGAGGGAAGCGTGCGGACAGGGTGTTGCGGGAGGAAGGTACTAGCAACGACGCGCAGGCGGGCACGGAAGCCTGCGTCCCAGCTGCTGCACTGGCGCAAACAGCTTCCTTGTTCCCAGGAAGCAGCGAAAGAGGACGGTGGGAGCACGGCACGTGCCAACGCAAGCCGCAAGCATTGGAAGTCGAAAGGGCGGTGGGGCGTAACTGGCGGCGAGGCTGGAGCGGCGGAACGCAACGCGCTCACCAGCAGCAGGTTGAGGCAGATGGGGCAGGAGTAGTCATCCTCGGACAGCTGGCTCTCCCGGCTCTCCAGAGGCCGCTTGCGGCGGCTGGGCCCCGGTTCGGAGGCCGCGGCAGCGCTAGCGGCGGCGGCGGCGGCAGACGGCGCTGGAGCCAGGTGCACCCCTGCTGCCTCCCCTGCCGCTGCCGCCGCTGCTCCGGCCTGCTGCGAGGCTCGGGCCTGCGCCCTGCTGCGTGTGAGGCGCGGGCTGGTCATTTAGCGGGCAGGGCGAGAGAGTTGGGCAGGCGCCGTGGAGTTGCAGGTCCCGGCAGCGTCTGAGGTGCTGCCGGAGCACACAGAAGTGTGCAGCAGGGGCGTGAGCGGCGTCAAGTGCTTGCCAAGCTGCGCCCCATGCAGACATTCTGCGCTTGTCTTTCTGCAGCCGATCGGACGATTCCGACGTGATAGGCGGTCATTTGCAAGCTTTCAAGAGCACCGGCAAGCCATGATGGCAGCCGTCGCGCCACCCTCGCCTCTGGTTGTCGTGGGTGGAGGCCGTGTGGGCCTGGCACTGTCCCGTATGGGCGCAGGGCTGCCGCAAGTTGCGATCCAGAGCCGCAGCCAGCATGTTGGGGACGCCCTGACCGCCGCCGGCCTTGCCGACGCCGCCGTTCCCATCCTGGTCGCCACGACGAATGATGCCCTGCCGAAGGCAAGCTGCTTGGCGGCAGTGCCATCACTGGCTTGGTCAGAGTGTCCTGTTTTGATTGTCTACCACAATTCCTTGCCTCGCCTTTGTAAGCACGCCTCCCGTGCCCGCCCATGCGCCGCCACTGCAGGTCATTGCCGAGTGCCCACCCGCACGCCGCCCCGACCTCGTCTTCTGCCAAAACGGCATGCTGCTGCCGCTGCTAGACCAGCACGGCCTGGCCAGCAACACCGCCGCCCTGCTGTACCTCAGCGCAGCAGCCGATGGCAGCTACACAGATGGGCGCCAGACGGTCGTGTGCGGCAGGTGCGGGCTGCTGCTTGGGGCTGTTGCGATGCTGCACTGCTGTGAGGTATGCTGCCGCATGCTTGGGGCTGCTGCTGTGCTGCACGTGTGCTGAAACGGCTTGCTGCGCATGTGCAGGTGGGCAGGCTCAGTAGCAGCGCTGCTGCACCGAGGCTGCGTGCAGTGCCGAGTGGTGGAGCGAGGAGAGTTCCAAGCCTTGATGATTGAGAAGTTGCTGTGTGAGTGGAGGTTGATGGTGCCTGCACAATCACCAGTTCCATGGCATGATCGAGAAGCTGCTGTGTGAGTGCAGCTGCGACCGTGGAGCGGTGCATGCTGCGGCATGCTGCTCCTGCTGCACGCTCTTCTGTCTGCATGTGGGTGGCCGGGCAGGCGGGTTGCCGGTGGGCGGGTCTCCATCGCTGGACAAGCTGCGCTTCTGTGAGGGGCAGGCACTTTCTGTGAGGGCCAGGCACTGATGTCGTGGAAGTCTTGGAGGCAGCCTGATCAGCGGTTTGATGAAAGCTGCTGCTACCCACTTCCATACCATGCAGGGGCCTCCATTTACTGGCTGCTCAGCGCTGGGCTCAACGGGCTGCCTGTGGGGGCCATAGCGCAGCAGCATGGCGACGATGCAGCTGAGCTGGCAGCTGAGCTGCTGCCACTGGCACAGCGCTACGTGCTGGACAGCGGGCGGCGGCAGGGGCTTGGAGAGTTGCAGCAGGTGAGGGATCAGTTGCCATGCAGTGCCGCGAACTGAGCTGTTGGGTGGGGCACAGGCTGGTCTTGCCATGCACATGCTTGCACGGGCGACACGCCGTTGGTCACAGTGGCAGCAGCTGCTGGTGAGCCGGGCGCCACATGGCCTCAATGACGCCGCTCCAATGATCAACTGCATCTCATCCTTTTGCCTACCGCCCACAGGTTGAGGCGCTTACAGCAGAATTGGGTAGTCATTGAGCTGCCTCCATGGCCAGCCACTCCCTGAGCAAACCCAGCTGGTTTCCTCACCCTCCCATTCATTCACAGGTGGAGGCGCTGACAGCAGATCGGGTAGCCGCCTCCATGGCGAGCTATTCCTTGAGCATACCCGCAGCAGTCCCCAGCCGGGACATGGCGCTAGCCGAGTTTGCGTGGCGCAACAGCTGGTTCATTTCGCAGCAGCGCACGCCGGCACATGTGGCGTGGCTGGCACGGGCAGGGCTGGAGGCCTGAGCAGCTGGGGCCAGTGTTTCCGCCGCAGCAGGCGGCAGGGCGGCGTGGCAGGCGGCGGGAGCTCCGTGTGCACAGGGCATGCAGCGATACACAGGTGCGCAGGGCAGATGGTTGTGTGCGAGCGGTGGCTGGCGGCATTGATGGATGTGTCCAGTCCTTGGCAATGCATGGTTTAGCGGCTGCGTCCAAGGCTCGCACAGCTCTCTGTGCTGCTGCTGCAAGTCTGCCGCCGCCAAGCAAGTGGTCCATCTCTGCCCGCAGATGCTGCTGTACGTTGCGGCGGTGCATCCCTGAGGCAGATGAGGAACAGCAGGGCGTTGGCACGGCAGGGAATGCCTCGTGTTGGAGCACAGGTCCGCTCATGTGTTTGCCCACGTTGGGCTGTGCATGCTGCCCTCCTCCATGCTGCCCACCCTGTCGATGTCGCTGCCAGCTGCCTGTCTTTCATTGGCACCTTCCGGCCAAATGGTGTTACACAGCTTATTATCTTGTGTGGCACAGCAGGGGTTTCAGCAGTTGAAGGGGCAGAGGGTTGCTGGGAGTGGTTCAAATCAAACCAAGCGGAAGAATTTGGTTGCGAGAGAGATACACAGAGGGCAACTGAGTGCGTGCAGTGCTAAAGCGAAGGTAGTAGACCGATCAGGGGAGCCCAGCACGGAGCAGCTTTTAAAGCAACAGCATGGCTCGTGAAGGGCTTACAGCTGTGCCCTCGTATGTGAAGAGCAGCAAGCCGTCCGAACACACATACTTCATTGAATGCAGAGGTGGCAGGTGGGAGCGGAGCGAAGATGCACCTAGCGCTTCGCAGCGGCTGTGCTCCCTCTGCGGCTGCGCATGGCTGCGGCTCATATGGATGAGCAGAAACACACACACAGACAAATGTGGGGAGAGGCATGGGGTCCGCAGCTGGCAGAAACACCAGCATGCAAGACCGGCCAGCAAGGCGATGGACTATCAGTGCAGCAAAGGTGCAGCTGGGGGAGATGGCAGACACCTGGGGAGCAGGCGGCTGCGCAGCCGCCTGCCTCTTGTAGGCACGATGCTATTCGTGTAACATGGTGTGACCTGCACATTCTGTAGCATTCAGGGCTCTGTGGCAATGGCTTGAATGCCGCATCGCCCTGAATGCGCCACCGAGTGCATCACATTCTAGTTCCTGCGGGAACGAGAAGAAGGGTTGGTAGCCAGTTGCTGCCAGCTGCAGCAGCCAAGACAGACGCACGGCACATGAAATGTAAACACTCTGAACACTCACTTGCAGGAGAGCATGCTGGCCAGTGTTCAAAAACACTGCTATCAATCAGAGCATTGCTGCAGCAGGACGGTGAACGCTTGACGCGGTACCGCACCTTTGTGACAGGAGCATCCGAGATCGGCCAGTACGGCCACGGCTGCCGGTGCTTGCAGGGGTGGAGTCGGGCCCCTGATTGTTGAGGCTTGGGTTCTCCCTGTCGTCGCTGTCCTCCTGGTTGCCCTCATTATTGCCGCGGCCAAGATCTGGCAATGCAGTATGGGCATTGGGGGCGTAAAGTGTCGGTGTCATCTGTTGACCTTCTCCAAAAGCACTTGCAACACGGGCGCTCCAAGCCAACCAAATGCAACCAGACATGCTGCGTGTCAAATGCCCACCAGCAAACCAAGTTGCAGCAAAGCGGCTGCTGGCTAACAGGCATGTGTGCATGATTCACAACATGAGCCACGCGAGACTCACACCTCGAGCACCCAATGAACTGGGCTGGGCAAACTGCCCGCCTCATGCACCAGGCCCCCAGACATGCTGCCACCGTGCCGGCTGCTCTTGGCTGCACAGAACAACTCGGCAATGCAGTCGCGCATGTGAGAATCAGCCAAACCAGCCAAGCCGCAACTCACCACTGGGGGCCTTGTCCTTCTTGTCTTCCTCCTCCTTGTCCTTCTGCGGGCAGGAAATGGCGGCAGCAGGTGCAGTGTGCGTGYGCAGCCACAACAAGCGGGGCAGCGCTGAGGTGCAGCTGAGCAGCGCGGCTGCGCTGTGCAAGCATGCCTGGTGCACAGCARCGGGCGGCTTGCTGCAGCAACCAGGCACACGCAGTGGCTGCTGTGCCTGCTCCGCCCGCCCAGCCCTGCCGGGCGGCCCACCCACCTTGTCCTGCTCTTCCTTCCTCTTSTGTTCCTCCTCCTCCTCTTGCTGCTGCTTCTTCTTCTCTTCCTCCTCCTTGTCCTTCTGCGGGCAGGAAYTGGCGGCAGCAGGTGCAGTGTGCGTGAGCAGCCACAACAAGCGGGGCAGCGCTGAGGTGCAGCTGAGCAGCNCGGCTGCYCTGTGCAAGCATGCCTGGTGCACAGCARCGGGCGGCTTGCTGCAGCAACCAGGCACACGCAGTGGCTGCTGTGCCTGCTCCGCCCGCCCAGCCCTGCCGGGCGGCCCACCCACCTTGTCCTGCTCTTCCTTCCTCTTCTGTTCCTCCTCCTCCTCTTGCTGCTGCTTCTTCTTCTCTTCCTCCTCCTTGTCCTTCTGCNGGGCAGGAAYTGGCGGCAGCAGGTGCAGTGTGCGTGYGCAGCCACAACAAGCGGGGCAGCGCTGAGGTGCAGCTGAGCAGCNCGGCTGCGCTGTGCAAGCATGCCTGGTGCACAGCATCGGGCGGCTTGCTGCAGCAACCAGGCACACGCAGTGGCTGCTGTGCCTGCTCCGCCCGCCCAGCCCTGCCGGGCGGCCCACCCACCTTGTCCTGCTCTTCCTTCCTCTTCTGTTCCTCCTCCTCCTCTTGCTGCTGCTTCTTCTTCTCTTCCTCCTCCTCGTCCTTGTCAGGAGCGGGGACAGGTGCCTTGGGCTTGTCGTCATCCATGTCGGGGGCCTTGGCAGGGGCTGGGGCGGAGGCCTTGCCGGGAGCCTTGCCAGGTGCGGGGGCGGGGGCGTGCCCGCACCGGGCGGCTTGCTGCAGCAACCAGGCACACGCAGTGGCTGC
>JADXDR010000084.1:133244-148854 GCA_025026875.1 Chlorella ohadii
GGCGCTGGGGCGTCGGCACCTGGCGCTGGTGCAGGCGCATCCGTGGCCGGCGAGGGCGCGTCAGCTGCCGGCGCAGGTGCCGGTGCATCCGTGGCCGGCGAGGGCGCGTCAGCTGCCGGTGAGGGAGCATCGGCACCAGGGGCAGGAGCGCCTACAGGCGGGTCGTCCTCCTCTGCCCAAGCGGAAGGGTGAACGCAGAGGGACATGTCAGCACTCTGCGACGCACAGCTGCTCTGGAGTAAGGCAGTGATCACAAGCAAACCCCAAGCATCGCTGCATGCTCATCACGCTTAGTGCACCACTAGCAAGGCCGTGCACACGGCCTGCTAGTTTTATCACGTGCAATGTGCGGCCCACATACTCATCCACCCCAGCGGCAAGCTCGCCTTCAGAGGGCGCTGGCGCGTCAGCAGCCGGCGCAGGCGCAGGTGCATCTGTGGCCGGCGCTGGGGCGTCGGCACCTGGCGCTGGTGCAGGCGCATCCGTGGCCGGCGAGGGCGCGTCAGCTGCCGGCGCAGGTGCCGGTGCATCCGTGGCCGGCGAGGGRGCGTCAGCTGCCGGTGAGGGAGCATCGGCACCAGGGGCAGGAGCGCCTACAGGCGGGTCGTCCTCCTCTGCCCAAGCGGAAGGGTGAACGCAGAGGGACATGTCAGCACTCTGCGACYCACAGCTGCTCTGGAGTAAGGCAGTGATCACAAGCAAAKCCCAAGCATCGCTGCARGCTCATCACGCTTAGTGCACCACTAGCAAGGCCGTGCACACGGCCTGCTAGTTTTATCACGTGCAATGTGCGGCCCACATACTCATCCACCCCAGCGGCAAGCTCGCCTTCAGAGGGCGCTGGCGCGTCAGCASCKGGSGCAGGCGCAGGRGCATCKGTGGCRGGSGKMGGGGCGTCGGCASCRGGCGCWGGCGCAGGCGCATCCMRGGCTGGGGAGGGGGCGTCAGCAGCCGGRGKYGGCGCYMSWGCAMCKGMSGCKGGTGCCGGTGCATCCGTGGCCGGCGAGGGTGCGTCAGCTGCCGGTGAGGGAGCATTGGCACCAGGGTCCGGTGCGCCAACAGTCGGGTCCTCCTCATCTGCTCAAACGGGTGGGTGGCCGCCAAGGAGCTTAAGTGAACAGGCTTGTTCAAATCCCTATGACCCTTAGCTGCTTTTGAGCAAGTGGGTGATCACAACCCAACACTTTAGCAACCCTGCATGCTGAACATGCAGAGTGCACTACCAAAGCAGGGCTGTTCACACCGGCTGGCAGGTATCATCACGTGCAATGTTTGGGCACCATACTCATACACCCCAGCAGCCAGCTCGCCTTCAGAGGGTGCTGGCGCGTCGGCACCAGGGGCAGGCGCAGGCGCATCCGTGGCTGGGGAGGG
Source organism: Chlorella ohadii (assembly GCA_025026875.1). Taxonomy (NCBI): domain Eukaryota; kingdom Viridiplantae; phylum Chlorophyta; class Trebouxiophyceae; order Chlorellales; family Chlorellaceae; genus Chlorella; species Chlorella ohadii. The sequence continues at coordinate 134,619 of JADXDR010000084.1, forward strand.
GGCGTCGGCACCAGGGGCAGGCGCAGGTGCATCCGTGGCTGGTGAGGGCGCGTCAGCAGTCGGCGCAGGCGCAGGTGCATCAGTGGCCGGCGCTGGGGCGTCGGCACCAGGGGCAGGTGCCCCTACTGGGGGGTGCTCTGCCAACAAAAGTGTGGCAGGGCAGATTTGCATTCAGAAATCAAGCGGCGCCTTGCAGCACACCCATGCTTTGGCGCAATTTCTGGCTGTATGAGCTTGGCTGCCCAGCGCAGTGCACACATAGCAACGATCTCATGTGTGCTGCAGCCTGTTGTTGCCCGGACAGCCACTTGCCAGCCTCAAGCATGCATCCAGGTGGCAAACCCACCATCGTCTGGCTTCGGTTTGGATGGGGGGCGTGGGTGCGGACGTGGGCGGGGGTGGAAGTCATCCTGTGGACAAGTCAGCGATTGCACAAGCGTCAAGGCATTGCTGTGCTCAACGAGGAGCACGAGTGAAGTGGCAGTTAGTGTGGGCAATGAAGCGCCAGGAACTTATGCTTGCAGCGGTGTCGCTGGCACATGCCGATCTACAATGGAATGGTTCCGATACACCCTAGGGAACACAGCGGTATCAGAGCTGGCAGAGCGGCCCTCCTCATTTTAACAGTGCTCACCTCGTGGCCCCACTCTGGCTTCGGCGGCACGCACCAGCCTGGGACCGAAGGCCAGCGCGGGCGGCGGTCCTCCCGATAGTCGTACTGCAGGGCAAGCACAACAACCCGACCTTGCAGAAAACTGCGGTGCAGATGGTGCTTGCTGGTGTGGAACACGGTAATTCCCTGTCAGTTGTTGAACATGGCTGACATCTGCTGCTGCTGACTGGCTGGCTGGCTGGCTGCCAGCAGCACCAATTAGCCCTGTCCAGTGGTCATCTCCCGGCCTGACTATCTCTCAGCCAATGTACACGCCAGCGCCTCCTCGGCACCTACCTCCTTCTTGCGGGGGCGGCACTCGCCGGGGCAGTGGTCCTTACACTTGTCCTTCCACTCAGGCACCCAGTCATCGCGGTCAAACTCGCACCACCACTTGTTGGGGGTGTGGTGCCAGTTGTGGCCGTGGTCCTGCAGGGGGGGCGGGGCGGGGCAGGACACACAGCATGGGTGCATGGTGGGTGCATGGGCAGGAGGACAGACAGGCCAGAGCAACACGTGCCAGCAAGGCGGGTCAAGGAAAGGCAGCCAGTGCTAAGCGGATGCTGGGCTGGCAGTGCATTGCAGCACGGTCTGCAACATTCGCAGGGCGGCAGCTGTGCAGGCACAGATTAGGCTGCCAGGCGCTGTGACACAGACGGCAGCATCTGCAGTAAGCAGGCGGCATGTTCTCTGCGCGCNGTTCACAAGTTTCCCGCACCTTGTGCTTGCGGTCGCAGGGGATGTAGATGATTTCCTCCACGTAGCACCACTTGCGGTAGTACAGGTGGGGGTTGAGCTGCAAGGGAACGGTGGGGGAGGAGGGAGGAGCACANGATGAAGCAGGCACCAACTTGCGAGGTACAAGAGCATTTGCAAGCAGCTGGGTTGGGTGCAGAGATGGTGGGCAATGGTCTGCTGGCCAACTCGCCATCTGTCGCGCCTCTGCTGTTTCACAGCTGCGGCATCACAGTGCCTGGCACTGCCAGGCATGATGCACAGGAGCAGAGCAAGCCAGCGCACCTCCAGGCAGCCCTCCCAGTCCCAGTCGAAGTCGCGCTGGATGCGGCGGGGGTGCCACTTCTTGATGATCTTGACTGCGTTGCAGGAGGTGGGGACACAGCAGGACAATGGTAAGATCAGTGCTGTGCTCAGCTACGTTTTACGCTAATAGCAGCAGTGCGTCTCAGCAGCAAGGCAGCCTATAGAGCCAGCCAGCAAGGGCACCCTGCCGGCAAGCTAAGATCAGCACTCACACTCGCACACATCGCCGTGAGTCTTCCGCTTCTGGCTGGGCTTCCAGTGCCACTTCATGCCGAGGCGCTGTGCAGCAAAAGAACAGCAGGAGGAGCAGAGGTGAGCACAGGCCAGCAAGCGCTGCCACGTCCAACCAAGTACACTGCTGTGGACAGCACCGCACCACATTTTCCTTGCCCCTCCACACCAGCGCTACCGTGCTGGCGCTCACTCTGTGCTCGTAGTGGCAGGGCACGTCCACAATCTCGCCCTTCTTGAACACGATGGTGTGATTAAGGGTGTCCTCGCACTGCGTGGAAACAGCAGCGTGAAGGGAGTTGCACGATGTCGGGGCAGGCACTGATGGCGACCCACACCTTGTTCAAATCTGGTCATCACAATGTACCCACTTTGGTGTACCGAGCGACCTGGCAGACAACACATGTCATCTGAAGTGCCAGCTGGCAGCAGTAGCCAACCACCTCCCGGCTTGCAGCGTGTGACTTTTCCACGGCGAGCCACTCACCCAGTCCTCGTTGAGTTCGACTGCCACCCGCCACTCGATGCCGAAGTCACGGGTGAAGTTTCTCTTGGAGTAGTCCCTGTCGGCCTTGACTGTTCGCATCAAGGGATTGAGAAGCAGAGCAGTGAAAACTCCTCCCGGGCACCTGTTTGCTAGCCACTCTGAGAGAAAAGGGTTACCACTCAAGGTTACCGTGCCAGTCTTTGACTCAAAGACTGGCACGGTACCTTGAGTGACGGGCCCGTGACGGGCAAACTTTGGCTTGTTGGCCCCTCTGGAACATGATACCGCACTGTTCTCACAGCACATAACTTTCTAAACCCCACTCACACTGGCAGATGTCGCCATAATAGTGCCAGTCCTTCTTGTCTTTTGTGGGCTTGTGCTCGGCGTCGCAGGGCTGCACACAAGCCGTGGGCAGGAGCCAGGTGCAGCAAAGCAATGCCGTCAGTGGCAGGGCGCATATGGGTGTGTTGTGTGGGAGGCGCACGGCAGACGGTGGCAAGAGAGCTGCAGCAAGCACAGCGCATGTTTACATACACGGGCAAGGTGTTGCAGTGTGTGGTGAAGGAGGGGGGGGGTACCGGTGCGGGCTGGGGGTCGGCTGCCAGACCCTGCTGTGGCAGTGGCAGCATGCATGGCACTCCCACTCTGCAGGCCTGCAGAGTGGGAGTGCCTAGGCATGGTTGCACTCACCACATCGCAGATGTCGCCCTGCTTGATCCACGCCTTATCTTTGGCCTGCAGGTTGGGCAGAGGGGGAGGGGNAAGGGTTGCAGCGCAGCAGCTGCCGTCAGCACTGCGCGAAATGGCTGGGGTAGCAGCAGGAGGTCAAATGTTCAGCCCAGCCAGCCTGAATGGTACAGCGGTGCGCAGGGCTGCTGTCTGTAACACACACCGTCAATATGCAGCGCCGTGCACCGCCGGAAATAGGCTGGCCCCACCGCACCACCGCTCACCCAGCTATTCAGCTCGTGGAACTGATCGATGGAGCAGTCAAACTTGTCCTCCCATCGCTTGGTCTCAAAGTGCACATCGCATTCCCACTGGCAGATGGGGCCATCAATGCGACGCGCCTCTGCAGGGAGGGCAAGGCAGGAGCAGGGCTTGGCAGCCGGTGGCCGAATGTGAGGTCCTGGTGCGCCGATTGGATAATGCCGCACTGCGGCGGGAAAGACAGCTGGGACGCGGCTGGAAATTGGTCCCGGCCCCTGGCCTTGAAGAGAAGGGGGTCCACGGCGTCGAAACGATATCACATGACAAGCACAAGGCGGGGAGCACAACGCTGGTTGGCATGAGCTGTGGGTGGTACCCTGCATAATTGCCGGCACCTGCCAGCAGGGCAGGATGCGGCAGCCGCAACCACAGGCAGCCCCAGCCCTACGCGCCCCGCACGCGGCCCGGAAGCAAAGCGCCTCCTGAGCAGCTCGCACGCCCAATTCTCACCCTTCAGCGTCCGGGCTGCAAGCAGGGCGGGGCTGAGGCGGGGCAGTGAGGGGGCGGCGGCAGGGATAGCAGGTGGATAATCACCATGGCGCGGGCTGTATCATAGGGTTGCAGGCCGCCTCCGAGCCCTGGCATCGGCGCATGGCAGTGCAGCAGCGACGGGAGGCGCGCAATTGGTGCAGAGGCTTCACGGGAGTTAAAGCAGGACTGCCACGCGGGCCCGGCACCCGCACACCACCCCCGGCGGCAACAAAATTGAGCTTCTAGCTCACCAAATGCGACGCTGGGCAGGATCAGCGCCAGCGCCAGCACAGCCAGCGCGTCCCCGCGCGAGCGCACGCTGCGCTGCATCGGTGCGGGCGCCCACAGCCGAGTTATAAGAGCTTGTATGTAGAACCGATGCAAAAGATCGAAGGCAGGCCGCGGGCTCGCTTATAAAGGGCGCCCCTGCCAGCCTGGCAGCCTGCTGCTGGCAGCTGCGGCTACGGCGCGCGGCATCGTTGTGGTTGCCGTCCTGCACTCCACACCATCTCAATGGGACGAGTGCAATGCCACTGTGCTACGAAGCAACCTGACGCCCACGCTGGCGGCAGTGGGAGGGACCCAGCTGGTCAGACAGGGGGGGATGTACCCCCGGCTTCTACCCGCATCCTCGCGACGGTCCCGCCGTAATGACTGGCTGGGACTTCACAGCCTTAAATTAATTACCTTCCCTTCCAGCTGCTTCGGTGTTCCCCCTTTACCTCGGATTATTTAAACCGTGATTGCAGACAAGCTGCCCCACAGATTTCAAGCGGAGCATGCCAGCAGATGCTGGTGCCGACGCAAAGGCGCTGCATGCACGCTATTAAACTGCACAGCTGGGATGAAGGATGGTTGCAGCACAAGCTCGATATATGATATGCTGCAATGATCACTGTCAGAAAAGAAGGATGTGAGGCCGCGGGCAGCACAGGTGGCAACCTGGCCAGGGGGCTGGCCCATGGGCAGTACCAGTTCTGGCGGCCAAGGCAGCTCGTCCGCCGGCTGGAAGGCGCATGTACAGATGGGGGGATGTTGAAAGCCCAAGGGATCGCCCCTGACGAGCCCGCAACCATATTGCAGTTTGTTTGCGTATTCGTAAGCAGGGCTGAGTGAAGGAGCGCTCCTTCGAGCGGCGCTCCTTGGCAGTGCCGCTCGAGCCGCCGGCCAGTGGCGCCTGCGCACCGGTTGCGACAGATTTTCAGGTCCAGCCGCTTACCACAGCAGCACTGTGCAGGGATGATTCAGCCGCCGGTGTGTGGGTCGACTTGAAGTTCGAGCGGTGGATTTTGGCACCTAGGCTTGCAGTGCGGTATGCTGCCGCAACCCGTCGCCTCCGCCTGCCCGCCCGCGCTGTGCAGTGAGATGGGAGGAACCACTGCATATCATTGTATGGAACGCCACGCTACGAGTTGTCAGGAAAGGATTGCCCAACATGGAGAACACTGCGAAGCCGCTGTGCTGCGCGCTGCCGCCGCCGCCGCCCATAACCTTCAGGAGACCGGGTCTGGGTGACGCCAATCGCCGCTCCTGCACACTCCCCTGGTAATGGAGATCACCCTGTCGCGCTGATAACATGGGCGGGCAGCTCGCAAAACGATTGCTGGCGGTGCAGGTCTTCCTCACGCTTTCCGCGTGGGTCAGCGGATTGATTATATGTAAGAGGTTTCTGCGCGGCGCCGGGTCGCCACCGCCGCGAGGTCGCCGCTGCCGCCGCCGCCGTCGCCGCCGCTGCGCCGCCACTGCCGCCGCCGCTCGCGCTGCCTGCTCCTGCTCTCCCACCTCATCCTGCCCACCGCCCGCCCTGATGCAGTGAATGCATGGTGGATAGTTGATATAATCATCCTGCCCAAGCGCCCGCTGCTGGCCATTGCCTGCTTCGCGTTCAAGGTGCGCCCAGGCGGCCGGCAGGATTGGCGGCTGGGCAGCGGCGATGCTAGGGCAGGTGGCGGGTGGCCCTGCAGCGAGTTGTGGCTCTGATGCAGGGTTTATCACTCAATTTCTCACTATATCGCTTGAAACCTTTGCAGATTGGGCTGCTGCTGGTGCCGCTTCGAGTGGACCCGCCCTCGCTTGTCAAGCGGTTCCTGCGCTTCAGCCTTGTAGCAGGCAAGAAACTGTGGCAGTGGCTGGGCTGGCATCCTGTGTGAGATGTTGTGGCCGGGTGTGATGCCGTGGGGATGTCAAGGATGTCTGCTGCAGGGCATGGCTCACTGGGCATGGCCCTCAGGCCTGTGGCAGCACGCCGGCAAAGGGGAGGAGACTCACTCTGCTGCCGAAACGGCTTTTCCCTCGGTCCACTTTGAGCCAGCGACCTAACCCATGATGACATGCGGTGTCCCTTTCTTCCACCACTGCAGCACACCACTACTTCCCTGTCGAGGTGGTGTACGAGGATCGGGAAGCGCTGGAAAGCACGGAGCACCCCTACGTCATTGGTGTGTTAGTCTGGTGCTGGCTGCTGGCTGCTGGTGTGTGGGCTCAGCTGTGGCAGCTTTGTTGCGGGGTTCTGCTGCCTGCAGAATTGTGCGCCTGTGTAGCGACAGAGGATCACCTGCCTGGAGCGGTAGCTGTGGCAGGCCGACAATTGACGGGCCACTGATTGCTGGCTGTTTGCCTCCGACTCTGCCCCTGCAGGCTATGAGCCGCACAGCGTGCTGCCTCAGGGCATCTGGTGAGCGCCCTCTAAAGAGTTGTGGACTGCCCAGTGGCCATGCGTAAAGCACAGCAGCAGCAGACTTCAAGTTGCTGTGGTTTTTGCTGCCTGCAGCTGCCTGCTGCTCGTCGCTAGGCATTGAAGCAGTGGCCGCTCCTGTGCCCTGCTCCCCACGTGTGCCTGCTGCCGCCTGCTGCTTGTGCTAACCATAACTGCTAACCTATAGTCCAACAAACTAGCAGTTGCCTCGCCCAGCATCCCAACCGCCCTTACCTCCCCCCCTGCACTGCAGCGCCTTCTGCTCGTACGCCGTGGACGGCCTGCCGGCTGGGCTGAAGCACACTCGCATCCTGGCGTCATCAGCAGCCTTCTGGGCCCCTGTGATGCGCCACATGTGGTGGTGGCTCGGCATCCGCCCGGTGTCCCGCAAGTGCTTTGCCACGCTGCTGGCAAAGGGCAGGTGCGAGGGCGGGCCGCGGGCTGGTAGGGTGGTGCGGGCGGGCTGGTAGGGTGGCTTGCCCTGACTGCTAGCGCTAGGTGGCAGGCTTGCGCTTGCCTGCCAGACAGGGAAGCAGCACATGCTGCCGCCGCTTTTTGTGGCGCCTGCATTTGTGGCACACGCAATGCTGCCGCAATTCGCGGCACCCGCACATGCTGCTGCTAGCGCTCCTGCCCTCACTGCCCCCGCTGCCGCCGCCTCACGCCGTGCTGTGCAGGTCGGTGGCGCTCTGCCCCGGAGGCATCAAAGAGGTGAGGATGTGCTGCAGCTCTGCAGGAAGAGTGGGGCAGAGTGGGGCTCCCTGTCTGCAGCTCAGCAGGTTCGGACAGCAGGGCTGGTGATGTTGCAAGACTGCCTGCGAGGCATGGCCAGTGACCCGCTGCTGCTGCCAACGAATGTATCTCCCAGCTGGGATGCTGCGCCTGCTGACCCTGCTGTGCCTGCTGACCCTGAGCAGGTGCTTTACATGGAGCGGGGCAGGGAGGTGGCTTACCTGCGCAAGCGCTACGGCTTTGTCAGGTGCGGCAAGGCAGCCGGGCTGGGCCGAAGTCCTTACACGAAGCACCGTGCCTCCTGCGCTGCCATTGCATGCTTTGGGTTGCCTGGCCATGTGCCAACATGCGGCAGGCGGCTGGTTTGCATTTATCCTGGCTATTGACCTGTTGTGCCCCGCACTGATGAAGTTGCCGTGGGCTGCCCCTGCCCKCCCACCCAGCTCACTCCATGCTGCACTTGTTGCACCGCCCCSCACCTCACGAAGCCGGCCGCACAGAACCTGCTCAAATCCGCTTCAGCACTTGCCCACCCCTGTCTGCCCGCCCCTGCAGGATGGCGCTGCAGGCGGGCGCGCCGCTCGTGCCCGTCTTTGCCTTTGGCCAGTCAGACATGTACTCGTATTGCCGCCTGTTCTACGACTTCCCAAAACACCTGGTAAGCGTTGTATGCATTTAATGGATTGACAGCTGTTTTGTTTGTGGCAGCCAGTCAGACATGTACTCCCACTGCCGCCTGTTCTACGACTTCCACAAGCATCTATTGAGTGCGTTGGGAGGCATTTTTGCTGGGTTTATCAAGGGCAGGCGGGCATGCATTCCGCCTGCCACATGCCCTTGCGGTGGCTCGTACACGCTGCTCTGTTCTGCCACTGTGGGGCGTCTGTTCTGCCACTGCCCAGGCTGCGGCCTCTGGTCTGCATGTGGCGGTCTCTTGCCTCTTGGCTGCCGAGACCTGCGCTGGCTGGCATGCCCATGCACTCCATCCCTCCTCCCCACTCAACTGCTGCTGCTGTTGCTGCTGCCTTTGCTGCTGCCGCAGATCCCGCGGGCGCAGTGGGCGCGCCTGGCCCGCCGCATCGGCTATGTCCCCATGATCATCTGGGGCTGGTGCTTCAGTTTCATGCCCAAGCAGGTGCGCCGCTGTTGCTGTTGAAAGAAATAAAAAAAGAAAGAAAGAGATACTACACCCTTGGGCGTGGGTCGAGGGAGCTGGGCGTGTATTAAGCCCTTGCTGTTGCCGTTGCCATGTGCCTGTCCAACCCTTCTGTGCTGCGCGATGCGGTGCAGTGTGGTGCAAAANTCTTGTTGGCTGCACTGTGCTGTGCTGCGCTGCGCTGTCCGGTTCTGTCCTGTGCTGTGCTGCGTTGTGCTGCGCTGCGCCTGGGCCTGGGCCTTCCCAGAACCAGCGTCATCACTGTTCCCCTGCCCCTGTCTCTCTCTCTTCTATCATGCAGGTGCCGCTGTACATCGTGGTGGGCAAGCCCATCCCAGTGCCCAAGGTGGAGCAGCCGAGCGCGGAGCAGGTGGGGATTTGCTGGTGGTGCCGCTGTGCAGCTGCTGCAGAGCGTGCTCGCTATGCTGCTGTTCTTGCTGCCCATGCGAATGCTCAAAGCGTGGAGCAGCCGAGCGCGGAGCAGGTGGGGATTTGCTGGTGGTGCTTGTGCAAGTGTGGTGCTGCATGTTAGTAAGCTGCTGTTCATGCTGCCCATGCCAATGCTTAAACGTGTGAAGCAGCCGAATGCCGATGCTGCTGAGCGGGCAAGCTGGCAGCGTTACGCCACGCGTTTCTTGCAACCACCTGCTTTGCTCAGACTTCATCACTCAGGTGCTAAGCTTCCATCACCATTGCTGCAGGTGGAGGACTACGTGCAGCGCTTCATCACGGAGAAAGAGAGCTGCTCAATTCACCCCGAGCCACACCGAGCTTTTGTCGCTGGTCTGCCTTTCCCCCTGGCTGTTTTCAGGTGGAGGACTACCTGCAGCGCTTCATTGCGGAGGAGGAGCGCATCTTCAGGCAGCACCGCGAGGCGGCGGGGCAGGCAGGTGTGGAGCTGACCGTCTATTGAGCTTGTCCTCTTGGTGGTACTGAACAGCACCAGCGAAGCGCTGCTAAGCTGGTCCAATCGGTGCTCCCGCCGAGGCAGCTGCGTGCGTGCTACCGCGGCTCAAACTTTTGAGGCCGGTGCGGCCGCCCTGCAGTGCTGCTCAGGTGGCGCATGTGTGCCGCTGAGGCCACCGGATGGCCAACATGCTTTTGCTCCCTCCCTTGTGCATGCACGCTGCCTGCGCTTGGCAGTTCACACTGCTCACCATTCACTTGCAAATGCCGCGCTCCTCTGTGCGCACCCCTTGCATAGATACACGCATCACCAATGCCTTTTCAAACCATCCCTGCCGCTTCTTTCTCGCATCCCCTCCTGCCATCCGTTTGGCTGCCAAGCTGCACAGCCACACGTGGCGCCGCTTCTCAGTACCCTGGCCTAGGTTTCCTGATCTCAGCCACCAACCCAATGTCGTTAAACCCCAATAGTAGAGAGTACTGCTTGGGAGCTACGGGGGCTACTCTGCCCAGCAAGGGGAGGGACCGATGAACCAATCAAACAGCAATCGTGAGGAATGGCCGGGGGAGGAATGCACAACAGGTTCTGAATTGCCACGAGCGATGCAGTGCTGGAGTGCGGTTCGGCAGGACACGGCAAGGGGGGCCAGGGCGCGGAGCGCGGCAGCGGCAGCAAGCGCCGGGAGCGCGATTCGTGCACAGGCCTACAGCCGGCGCGCCCTGGGAAGGGCGGCCGTCCGTCCGGGATGCATGCAGAGGTAGCAAGTGGGTGGGAGGGGAGGGTATGCACCGCGTGTTGCAGCGGCGGCAGCCTCCGCCACCTCCCTACAGAGTACAGCATAAAAGCACAAGGGGGTTNAGGCAGCACCGCATGGGCTGCACTAGGCCACGAGGCCGTTAGTGCGAGTCAGCGGGCTGCACAGCCGGGGCAGCGGGCTTGCTGCTCAGAGAGCAGGCGAGCGCCGGCGCCGCTGTTCAGCCGCCTGCTGCCGCCAGGCCGCTACTGCGCAGCAGCAGCCTAGTTCTGGGAAGCGGTCTCCTCCTCAGTAGGGGCAGGCTCCTCCTCGTCAGAAGAGGGCAGAGGCTCAGACACGTCCTTGGTCTCAGGGGCGGTCTCGTTGGAGGGCAGGGTGCTGTTCTTGGGGGCGGGGTCCTCGGCAGGGCTGGCCTGGGTCAGGCCCTGGGGCTGCGGGTTGCCCTCAGGGGACTGCTCGGGGCTCTGCTCGGGGCTCTGCTCAGGGCTCTGTTCCGGGGACTGCTCCGGGTTCTGCTCAGGCGACTGCTCCGGGCTCTGCTCAGGCGACTGCTCGGGGCTCTGCTGGGGCACGTTGGCGTCGGTGGTGTTGTCGGGGTTCTGCTCCCAGCCTGCAGAGCACAGAAGATGGGGCATATGGGGCAGCGGTGAGCTGAGGCGGCACGAAAGGCAAAAGCGTGGACAAAAATGTGGGCACGAAAGGCAAAAATGTGGGCAAAGTGGCAGCATGCGCGTGGGGCGCAGCGGGCAACATGCAAGCTGAGCACAAGGAGTAGACAGCGGCAGTGCAAGCTCAGCCGCTTCGCTGGCCGTCGCAGCCCTCTGCAGTGCCACGGACCCAGCACTGCTTCTGAGCATCCGGACCACTGCCGCTCTCTCACAACTCATAGACTCACCGCCGGGGTTGGAGTCGGTGCCGTTCTTGGTGCCGTTGTTGTAGTCGGGGTGCTTCTCCCAGTCTGCTCAAAACAGAGGACAGGGGTAGCAAAGGTTGAGAGGTAAAACAGTATGTGCAGCAGGCGGCAGGCAAGCTGGGCTGGCCGCTGATGCTGCCGCGACCAGCCCAAAGCACAGCGGGCCTGCCACTGCCCTGGCAGCTGAGCTGGCAACCACACACCAGTACAGCTCCAATGCATGGTCTCAGCTGCAGCGACAGCGGCGACTAGCTCGGCCACTGGGTCAACTGCCAGCTCAACCGCACGAGCCAACTGCTGTGGGCAGCCCCACGCCCCACACGCATGGGCGCCCATTCACGCAATTCACACGCCCTGAAAGCAAGCTCACCGCCGCCGTGGCCGTTGTCGCCGTTATAGTGGTTGCCATCGCCAGTCTCGTAGTCGGGCTTGGTCCACTCGCCCTGCAGCAAGCATCCCCAGACAGTCCAGATTGAGTTTGGGTGGAGTGGCCGGGAAGAAAGGTGGTGCCGGCTGCGCGCCTGCCAGCCGCAGCCTAGAGACGGTTGCGCGCAGGGCACGCCAGTGGCTGGGTCCATGTGACACATGCTGCCCACCTCCCAGCCGCAATCAGGCTGTAGCGTAGAGCAGCGGGCAGCGCCAGCACACCGGGATGGACGCGCAATGCAGAGGCACAACAAGGCGCTGCGCACCNTCCCAGCCGTGGTCAAGGGCAAACTCTGGATGCCAGCTACACGCCAAAAGCAACACGCGATGCAGAGGCACAACAAGGCGCTGCGCACCTCCCAGCCGTAGTCGGGGGTGAAGTCATACACGGGGTCGGGGCGGAAGCAGAAGTCGTCCTGCGCAGGTGGGATAGAGCGGCGGAGCAGTTGAGTGCACGTAGGCAAATGTTTGTGCCACACTGGCTCAGTACGCTGCCCTGCTGCCTCCCTTGAGCGTGCTGCACCTGAACACTGACTCATACATGCCCTTAACACCCCTACAAGCTCACGAAACACTGACACGGCCTGAGAGCTGCAGTTGGGCTCACCTTGTTGCCCCACTCGGGCTTGGGGGGCACACACCAGATGGGGATCTCGGGCCAGCGGGGGCGGCGGTCCTCATCGCAGTCGTACTGGAGGGCGGGACAAAACCCAAGGGCGGAAATGATGTCAAGCAAGTAAACTTGGAGGCTCAGAGGGTGGAGGGTGGGTTGTCGTTGTGTGGCAGCACGGGCACGTGGTCAGCGTGAGGCTGTGCAGGCAGCGCCCTGCTTCCCTGGCCAACAAGCCACCACCTGCCGCCCACCAAGCCGCCCACCGCCTCCAACAAGCCGCCAGCTGCCCACCGCCTGCACAACCAGGCCTGCATCTCACCTCCTTCTTGCSGGGGCGGCACTCGCCGGGGCAGTGGTCCTTGCACTTGTCCTTCCACTCGGGCACCCAGTCATCGCGGTCAAACTCGCACCACCACTTGTRCTCGCTGTGGTGCCAGTTGTGGCCGTGGTCCTGCAGGGGGGCGGGGGCAGGGCGGGACACACAGCATGGGCAGGGGGGTGCGCGAGGGGGGGCAGGCAGCGTGGCAGGGCAACGGTGCCCAGCAGCACAGCGGGCCAAGAAAAGGCACCCAGGGCCGCCCTGGCTGTTCAGCCAGTGCTGCTCAGGCACAGGTTGCACAGACTGCACAGGCGCTGTGACATAGACAACAGCATCTACAGGCGCAGTGTACATGTTCCCCTCACCTTGTGCTTGCGGTCGCAGGGGATGTAGATGATCTCCTCCACGTAGCACCACTTGCGGTAGTACAGGTGGGGGTTGAGCTGCAAGGGAACGGTGGGGGAGGAGGGAGGAGCACAGGTGAAGCAGGCCCCAACTGGCAAGGTTGAAGGGACGAATGCAAGCAGCGGGTTGGGTGCAGAGATGGCGGGCAGAAGTTTGCTGGGCAGCTTGCAGCCTGTTGCCACTCTGATGCTGCACTGCCTGTTGCCACACTCCCAGAACACCACACAGTGACTGCCGATTCACGGGAGCACAGCAAGCCCATCTCACCTCCAGGCAGCCCTCCCAGTCCCAGTCGAAGTCGCGCTGGATGCGGCGGGGGTGCCACTTCTTAATGATCTTGACTGCGGGTGCAGGAGTGGGAACACAGCAGGACAATGGTAAGATCAGTGCTACTGCTCAGCTCCGTTAGCAGCAGCACGTCTCAGCCGCAAGGCAGCCAACAGAGCCAGCCAGCACGTCCAAAGCCAGCAAGCTGAGGTCAGCACTCACACTCGCACACGTCGCCGTGGGTCTTCCGCTTCTGGCTGGGCTTCCAGTGCCACTTCTTGCCGTGGCGCTGCAGCGAATGAAGAGCCAACAGGTGGGGTTCAGTGGCAGGCGACTTGAACACAGCACCCCGCCGGGCACGTGCTTGCCATGCTGAGGACCAGCTGCAGCTGCATGCTCCCTGTGAGCGCACCTTGTGCTCGTAATGGCAGGGCACGTCCACAATCTCGCCCTTCTTGAAGACGATGATCTCGGCCTCGGTGTCCTCGCACTGCATGGAGGGGGTCAAGGCAGGTAGGAGGTGAGGCAGAGAGAAGAGGGCCAAAAGGTGAGAGCAGGTGGCAACTGAGCCAGGGGGTGTGGGCTGGCTGAGTCGAGCATTCCCGACTGCGACCACGCACTGCCCTGCACAGCCGCCAGCCAGCAGCGCGGCCTGCTGCCGGCAGCTGCCAGCCTACACCGGCTTGCAATGCGCTGCCCCGGCCTGGGGGCAAGCCATGCACCACTCCAAACCCCCCTGTGCAGCAGCCGCTCACCCAGTCCTCGTTCAGGGCGATGACCACCAGCCACTCGATGCCGAAGTCGCCGCAGAAGTCCTCCTTGGAGTAGTCCTTGTCCGCCTTGACTGCAAGTGGAAGGAGTTGATTGAAGAACAGTTGATCAGTTGGCCGCTTGAGTTCAAGGAGGTGGGGGGGAGGTCGTCCTTGGAGGAGTCCCTGTCCGCCTTGACTGTTGGCAGGAGCGGAGGTCAGGGTGGGAGCATTTGAGTGGCGAGGCACGGTTCAATAGCGTGCCGGACGTTTGCAAGGCAGACGCCAGTGCTGCCGTTCACACCGTCGATGCGTGGCCACTCACACTGGCAGACCTCGCCATAGTAGTGCCACTCCTTCTTGTCCTTCTTGGGCTTGTACTCGGCCTCGCAGGGCTGCACAGGGGAAGGAGCGGGGGATGCAGA
>JADXDR010000084.1:148948-175602 GCA_025026875.1 Chlorella ohadii
GGGGGGGGGGGGGGGTCGACGCGGCAGCTGCAGAACAGCGTGGGTNAGGGGGCAGACAGCGCACGCGCAGCTGCGCCGAGATGCAGTGCAGCTGCCGAGGTGAAGGCATGCCAGGCGGAGTGGATGAGCAATTGCTAGCCTAGGGCCCAGCTGTCTCGCGCTCGAGGCAGCAGCCCCCTGCTGCATCAGCCACGCACAGCAGCACCAGCCAAAGTGCAGGGGTGGCGCCTGCCTCTGGCAGGGCAGCTGAACGCACTTACCACGTCGCAGACATCGCCCTTCTTGATGGTCTTCTTCTGCTTGGCCTGCAGGAACGAAACAAAACAATGACAACGGCAGGTTGATCACCAGGGACGTGGGCAGGCGGCAGCACGCTGCACAGCGATGCAGAGCATCAAGTGAGGCAGTGGCGGCCGGCTGCACCGGCCCCTGCCCAACAGCCGCCCAGCTTGCGATCGACAGGGATCCCTGACATCAGCTGGGGGCCCTGGACGCCGCTGCCCCGCTCACCCAGTGGTTCAACTCATGGAACTGATCGATGGAGCAGTCAAACTTGTCCTCCCACCGCTCCCGGTCAAAGTCCTCCTCGCACTTCCACTTGCAGACGGGGCCGTCAATGTGGCGGTTGCCGCCTACCGCGAGGAACAGACAGAGGGGGAGGGGCTGGCGGTCAGATGGGTGTGAACAGCCCTGGAAGGGTCTGGGCGCTTGCACGGCCCGGTCGGCGGGAACGCGGCGGGAACGCGGCGGGCAGGAGATCCACCGGCAGCAGTTTGAATTGACCGGCACGCCGGCCCAGCAGTACAAGGGCAGCTGGGCCGTGGAGGCCCCCACATCCCAACGGCATGGCAAGGGCACGGCTGCGAGATCGGCTGGCGATCGTAGCGGCGGGTTCCGAGCTGCTGCCTGCCGGCCAGGAAGCAGCCCAGCCACCCACGCCCGGCGGCAGCAGCTGGGCCGCGCCCCCGGCACGCCGCGCGCCGCCCTGCGGCCAATTCTCACCCTTGAGGCTACGAGCTGCAGTGGGGAGGGCACAGGGAGCGGGTGGGGCGGTCAGGGTGGGTGGTTCGAACCACCCGNCGGGGCTCAACCCCAAGCCTCAGGGCCATCGCCAGCGGCCTGCAGCAATGCGATGACCGCCTGGCAGCGGCGCGGGGGCAGGTGCTCGCTGCAGGCAGGCCGAACAGGCCGTCAGACACCGGCGGCCGGCGGAGAGGGCTGGCGCGCCGACCCTGCGCCCCTCCAATCGCACATCCTCACTCACCGGAGGCGAGGCCCAGGCAGGCCAGCGCCAACGCCAGCAGCAGCGCCTTGCTGCACATGTTTGCGGGCTGCGGCGTGCACCAACAGCCGATCCGCGGAGCAATTGAGCAAGTAGGTGTGTGAAAGAGGGTGGGGCAGGCGGGCGTGGCCCTGATGAAGGGGCGCGCGTCCTGCCTGGCAGAGATGAATGCCCTGTGTCGGCCCCCTGGCCCCCGCCGCCCCTCAGATCGCTCGGATACAACCTCATCAAGTGATCCAGAGCAGCGCCGGGCTCAAGTCAGCGGCGATGGGGACGCCGCGGTTGTCTGACGCACGTGCCTCTCCGCCCCGCCGCTACCGCCCGCGCGTGATGCCCAAGCTGGCCGTCGCCTGCACTGCACCCCTTCTGCTGCCCTGCACGAGCCTGCTTCCAGCGGAACAGGCACTTTGGCGAGGTTTCTGCCGGATGCAACAGGCCAGCGCGGCGCCACCGAGCCCCCAGTGCGTGCCGGTCATCAGCGGCGGCGGTTGGGGACAGCGCGGCACCATGGGCGCCATCCAACCGCCGAGTGCGGTTGGGCTGCACATCGGGCCGGATCTACAGATCCGGCGCCCTTCTGAGCACGCTGAAGGGTGGGGAGGGCGCTGCAGAGGAGACGGGGCCACAGGCAGGGCCAACTGCTGCATGCATGCCAGCGCACCATGCACCGCAACTTAAGCTGGCGCCCAGCATGCCTGCTGCTACAAGCTGCCCACTACTCTGCCTCAGCTGACAAGCAGGCAGGCCTGTTGATCCATCCATTCCAAATAGTGCACCCGACCCGCTGCTGTGATGGTTGCTCAGGCTGTGCATCGCAGTTGCTGCTCAAGAGAGGCACCGCATGCCCGGCCGCCGCCTGCGAGTGCGCCAGCCGGAGCGCACCGGTGGCGTGTGCAACCAATCGCACGCAATGGCGTCAATGGCAACAGCGCTGATTTGACCGGAGGCTTTTCGCAACGTGTGGTCAAGCTCAGCCCAGCGGCCAGCGGCACCGCCCTTCATCTGGTGTTCCCGGATCTCGCCAACGGGCACAGCGACGCGAACTGGCGCACAAGGCGTGGGCCAGCGGCTCTGACCAGCGAAGAGACATATGGAGCCTCCATCCTCACCTGCACCACCTTGCGGGATGCTGTCGCCAGGCTTGTGAAGCCATGCGCCGCCCCAATGGTGCTGCGGCGGCTCAAGCGACTTGCGACTGCAGCATGGCGGTGCATGCATTGCACGCCGCCCACCATGCGTGCACACCGGGCGAGCATGCCGACCGCCTGCAGTATGCCAGGCCACCCACATGAGCAGGTACACACCAACCATCTGCAACTGGCTGCCGTTACTACACTGCTGTAGCGGGGCGGAAGGACCAGGCAGCCAGACCGCGGTGGCCCTGACGCGAAGGCCGGCGGCGGCCACACTGTGCCAGAACGGTCGGGTCCCGTGACAGCACAGGATAATGAGGCGCTGCTGCCACTCCGCGCGCTGCAGCAACATGTCAGAGCCGAAACTGAAGCCCGCTCCCTCAGCTCCGAGCATCGATCAATCGAGCACGGTGCTTGCACAGCATGGCGCAGCATGGCGCTGTGTCCGCTCCTCTGAGCGCTCCCAGGGGCTTGCAGCCGCTCCATACCCGTTCCGTCCMGTGCATATATCCACTTTATATCGCCCACACACACGCCCCTGCGCTTCTAACTTCTCCAGACCGTACCAAACAATTCGCTCCTGCTTCGGGCTGCGCGGTCCAACAGTCGCCTGTGGTCATCTCAGACCCTTCTTCTCACCCGCGGCAAGCCCAGAGGTCCCCGCGGCGTCTGCCCGCTCGGCCGTCCTGCCGCCAACTCTGGCGCAGCTTGCGGCCGGCCCATGTCGTCTGGCAGCGAGCCGGGGTCGGATTCGGGGCTGCAGACGGCCGGCGCCGAGCTGCTGCAGGCGGCCAAGCCCTCGCGCGGCCCAGGCTGCCAAGTGTGCGGCTCCTCGCTCTCCGGCCGATATGAGACGGTCAGTGGCTTGACGGAGC
The DNA here is from genome assembly GCA_025026875.1 of Chlorella ohadii. Taxonomy (NCBI): domain Eukaryota; kingdom Viridiplantae; phylum Chlorophyta; class Trebouxiophyceae; order Chlorellales; family Chlorellaceae; genus Chlorella; species Chlorella ohadii. Next base: position 152,239 of record JADXDR010000084.1, read on the forward strand.
GGGCGGCCGCGCCCAACAAGGCCCCTGCACTGCCTTGGCACCTGGGCGGCGACGCTCCGGTTGACGCCGGCTTGTGTGTTCGTGGGCTAACCAAGTGCTCCACTACCCCGCCGCCCCTCTGCAGCGCTTCAAGGTGTGCCGGACCCACCGTGAGGCAGACGAGGTGCAGCACAACGGCAAGGTGCAGCGATTCTGCCAGCAGGTGCGCCACTCTGAGCTGAGCAGCCACCACCAGCCAGCGTACCGTACTGCCACAATCATCCCCCCCGTTGTCCCGAGCTGCGCCACGTGCCTTCAACAACAGGCAACACACCCTGCCTTGCCCGCCTCCCCTTGCTGCAGTGCAACACGTTCCATGTGACCGAGCGCTTTGAGGGCAGCCAGCGCAGCTGCCGGGAGCAGCTTGCGCGGCACGCTGAGCGGCGGCGGGAGCTGCGCCGCGCACGCCGCGAGGCGGAGCAGGGCCGCAGCAGCCCATCAAGCGAGGGCGCCAACGCTGCCAGCCGGCGGCGCTCGGCGGGCTCCCCACTGCGCTACAGCTCAGCGCCGGTGCCGCTGCCGCTGTCGTTGCTGCTGCCGGGCCAGCCAGCGACCGCGCCGCTCCAACCCGGCGGCAGCAACCCTGATGGCAGCCCCCCCAGCAAGCGGCAGCGATCGCAGTCGGATGCGCTGGCGCTGCTGGCCAGCATGTCGGTCGACCAGCTGCACGCGTCCAAGCAGCTTCAGCTGCCGCCGCAGCAGCGGCAGCAGTCGGATACCACTCAGTCCGAAACAGTGAAGCTGATGCTGCCGCAGCCGCTAACACAGCAGGCGGCGCAGGCGCAGCCGGCAGCCGGGGGGCAGCAGGGCACGCTCGGCGCGCCAGCCCAGCAGCCGCTGCCCTTGCCGCCGCTGCTGGGGTCAACACTAGCCAGCACTGACAGCGCAAACACCAGCGGCCCCGCTGCCGGGGGCACAGCGGCAGCGGGTTGGGGCTTGCAGGATGTGTCGCTGCACCCGCTCACCCGCGCAGCCTCCCTGCCTGGGCCATCCGTGCAGAGCAGCGGCGGACAGTCAGCAGACGCAGCTGCTCTGGTCAGCATGCTGGCCGCCGCAGCCTCGCGGCAGGGGGGNCCCTCCTGCAGCCCAGCCTTTGCTGCCGGGCGCGGCACAGCAGGCTGACCTGTCGCTCATGCTGCAGCAGCTGGTTGGGCAGAGCGGCGGCTCGCTGCCGCCGCTGCCGCAGCAGGCCGGCCTGCAGTCGCTGCTGCTGGGCCACCCGCCGCCTGGCAGCAGCCAGGGCTTTGGGCAGCTCAGCAGCCAGGTGGATTCAGCGCTGCTTCAGCTGCGSCAGCAGGCGGCGCAGCAGCTGCTCATGCTGGAAAAGAAGCAGCAGGTGCTGCGCCGCACAATGGACATGCTGCAGCATGTCATGCAGCCGCCAGCAGCAGCACCCTTGCAGCTGGCCGCGCAGCCGTCCGGCAGCCTGGACGCGCTGCAGCTGCTGGCGCTGCTGCAGCAGCCACAGCCGCAGGTGCAGCCTCGGGCCGCTCAGCAGCAGGGCGATGCGCTGCTGCGCATGCTGGGCTTCGGTCAGCCGCCGCAGTAGGCAGCGCAGGCTGCTTGTAAGCGGTCGGTGCGGCTGCCTGCCGCCGCTGCGGCTTGTGAGAAGCAAGCCGCGCCCTCGAAACCAATGCCCTCCCTGCGTGCCCTCTGTTGTTTTTCTGTACCCCACCTACTCAACCGCCTGCGCCCCCTGTCACCTGCGCTACGCGACATCGTCACCATTGCCCCTCACCACATTTTTCCATTCTTCCACATTCTGCTTCCACACTTGGTTGTTTACATAACACAGCGCTTCATGCTTCCACTACTGGGATTGTCCAATGAGCACTTCCTTCACCAAACGCTACACCTCAACCACCTACCCTGCCCCTTGTTCATCACACTACACACTACAATGCGCGCAGCCCACTCACTCACCCGATGCTCACAGTTATTCTCACTTCACTTCCTCATCCACTTGCTCGTTACGGCACATCTTGGGATTTGAATTTGCAAAGCGCACTCAGAAGCCACAGCAAGCTTGTGGTGTAAACACAGCAAAGCAGGAATCGCAGAAAGTGAGTCAGGCGGCAGAGCAGGCAAGAACAGTGTTAGGGGCACACGGGACAAGGCAAATGAAGCCGTACAGGGCATTTAGTGGTGTTTGAGGGGGGCTCTTGTGTCACACAGCAATTGGCACACAGTGATGGAAAGATAGGGTGTATGTATACATTGATCATAGGCGATATAAGCTGCCATCACACAGCGCTCGATGCATCGCGATCTGCCGCGCCGCTGCCGCTGCCTGCCGAGCTGCGCACTATGTGGCCCGCCAGGTCGCTGCGGGGAACAGCAGTGCAGGTGCAGCCGCGTCAATCAAGAGCAGTGCAGGTGTAGCGGCGTCAATGAAGGTGCAGCCGCGTCAATGAAGAGCAGTGGAGGTGCAGCAGCATACATGCCACCCAAAGGTAGCATGGCAGCATGGCAGCAGACAAGCTGGCCGCCGCAACGCACACACGCTGCATGCTGCCCCTCCAGCACCAGCCCTGCACTTCGCTGTCCAGCCAACCCACTCACCGCAGCAGGGGGAAGNTGAGGGCAGCGGCGCCGCCATCGCCGCTGCCCGGCCTGCGCGCTCGGCGTGGCAGCTCAGAGGCCCCATGCCGGCCGTGCCGCCTGTGCCACAGGCCGCGCACTGCCGCACCCAGACTGACAAAGAGCAGGAGGCTCCAGCCAAAGGCACCCACCAGCAGCACTGTGCGCTGCGCTGCCACGCCCTCCTCACTGGCCCCGACCGCTTCGCCTGCAGCATGCACAGCGTGCCACTCGTTCCGCACAAAGCCCTCTGCGCGGCCGGCGTGGCGGTGCCGCGCCGCATGCGCGCCGCCTGCCGCAGCCGGCTGTGCCGTGCTGTTGGCAACTGCTGCTGTGCCCTGGCTGTAGGCGTCGTGGACGGGCTTGCCGTCCCAGCTAAACGTGGGTTGGGGGCGGCCCGCTGGCAGGCGGCACAGCCCGCACGTCTCCCTACAGAAGTAGTGCATGAAGCGAGGGTCCTGCACAGCAGTTGGGCAGAGAGGGGTGCAATCAGTTTGCAATGGAATTTGCTGGCAAAGAGGCAGCAACCTCGGGCAGCGGGGATGCAGTGAGCATGGCGGAATAGCCGCAACACATGATAGCACCATGCCCTGCCTCTGCTGTGCTACACAGCCCACCTGCCAGCACAGCCCACGCTTGGCCCAGTCTGCACACTCGATTGCCGACTTGCTGCGTCAGTGGGTGGTGCGATCGCAAAGGGACAGTCGTGAGCGTTACCACACCAGCAGGCAGCACCAGCGAGCAGCCGCAGTGAGCACCACAAGTGCACAACAACAGCCAGCAGCAGTGCATGAACACAGCCATGTGACGGGGTGGAGAGCAAGCATTTGCGGCAGTAGTGCTGGTGCATGTCCAGCAGCACCCGCAGCAGCAGCCAAACCACCCACCCGTCTGCACAGAGCGGCTCGGTCGTGCTGCTCTCCAGCGCTGCAATGGCAGCATCTGTGTCACGCTCTAGCTGTTTGGCCTGCAGTGCAAGCAGGCCGGGCAAGCAGCAGTGGAGGTGGAGTGCAGCCATGGCTATGCGCTGCCCTGCTGAACTTCATGGCAAGGCACCAAAGCCTTGCTCATTCAGCACCACACAACCTAGCCGGGCACCCACCCTGCTGCACTGTTGCTGCAGCTCCTCGCTGGGCGGGCAGTTGACCAGGTGCCGCTCGCACAGGGCCGCGTTGATGGTTGTGATCGTGCTGAGCGACAGCAGCTGCGTGTAGCGCTCTGCCGCGGGCTGCAAGCGCAGAGGTGAAGTGGCGAGGAGGCAGGTCAGGCGCAGGGGTAGACGCTTGGGCGAAGCTGGCTAACCAAGATATTGTGGTCAGATCGACAGAGGACAAAACACTGCACACTGCAACGAGCGCACAAGACTCAGCGCTGCCCGTGTGCACGCGGCCCAGCTGTGGACTGGAACTTGCTTACCAAGTGGGCAAACTCGCTGGGGTCTGGTGGGTGGGGGAACAGGCCACCAGTGACAGCCGGTGCCGCCTCCTGCCCGGTCATCTCTACCGACATGTGCGGCCAGGGCGGGCACTGCACAGATGTGGCAGCACCGTGCACGGTTGACATGCGATGGCAGCAGTGTTGCAGGGGTGACACGCATGCAAGCTGCGACACAGCGGCTGCTGACGCGCCCGATTGAACTTGCACTGCACAGGAAAGCACGGAAACGCACAGCACAACACAGCGCAGCACAGCACAGCACACCTTGAGCGCCTCGAAGTGCTGCCCAAACCTGCAGCAGGGAGCATCTTAGCGTCTTGAAGCCAGCCGCAGGCAGCCAGCGCACGTGCTGCCACTCAGCAGGCATGCTGCTGCCGACTGGTGGTGAGGTTCAGTGGTGCATTTGCCCACACCTTCGTCAGCTCACCGGCTGCCTCAAAACATCCCTTCCCACCCACCAGTGTTTCTGCCAGCGGTACTTGCCGACCTCGACCAGCCGGCCCCAGTGCAGTATGAGTGGCTTGTCTGCAGCAGCGGCAGCCGAGGCATGCCATGATGGGTGGCAAACAGCAGCCAGCGGAGCGGCAGGCAGTAGGGGGTTGCGTTGAGGAGGGCGATTTGCACCCCGCCTGAAATCAATGCAAACGACTGCCCAGCCCCGCATCCTCACCGATGGGCTTATACGTGGGGTAAAGCATGGCCGCATAATCCACATGATGCCACACATTGGAGCTGCTGGCGCCAAACGAGTAGCCGTACATTTCGGAGATCCAAGGCTTGCGCCCGGGCCGGTCGGCATCTGCAGGCAGGCACAGTGCACAGGGAATGAAACAGTGAGAGGATGGAGGTGTCGCCACCCGCACTGCTATGCTGTGAGGCTTGCAGCTGCACACACTGAGGCGCCTAAAAAANTTGAGCAATCAAGCCATGGTGGCTGCTCACACTCGTCGCCAGTTTCGTTCCAAGCGGAGGGGTCATCACGCACCACCTGTTGGGGTGTAAGAGCAGGAAGTGCAAGGCTGTGGGCATGCGTCGTGGCAGCAACTAGGCATGCCCCCGGCAGATCGAGTGTTGGGAGGCGGCAGACATCGGTTGAAGAGAGGCCGCGGCCGTGCTGCACAGCTCCTATTTGACTGGCCGGCAATGGCGTTACACCACACTGCCTTGCAGCACGAAGCGATGGAATGCAGCACACGCCACCCTCAGGCCTTGCCTCGCTGTAGTGGTGCCAGCGGGGCGCCACTTTGGTCAGGTCGTCGCGGTGCATCAGCACCACGGCCGACACCATGTCTCCCCGGCGGCCTCGAGGCCCTGGAGTGGGGGAGCAAACGAAGTGACGGTTGACGACGTGCACGCAAACAAGACAGGCATGCAACGGCACAGGCAGTGCCTGTATGCAGCGCTGCTCGGCAAAGCAGCACTCAGCAGGCTCAGCGCCATAACGCTCACCTGCAAAGGCGTCCGTGCGAGGCGCCACCTCCGGCACATGTGTGGCGCTCAGGTTGTTGTTCACGCCCTTCATATAGCCAAAGTACACAGACACGGCCCAGCCACGGTCTGCAGGGTTGCGGGCAGCAGAAGCGTGTCAGGTGGGCTGGCACAGCATGCATGCAGCCTGGCCTGTGCTGCACGCCCACAGCAGCGCCCTCTGTTCAATGGCAGCCGCTGCCCTCCTTTCTTGCTGATACATGCCGTGCAGCCGGCGAGACCAACCAGCTGAGCAGGTGCCAATTCACCGGTGCATGCATGCGCTGCGCAGATAGCCTTCGCCCCGTCCAGCATGCTGAGGGCCCACCCACCAGCTCTGTACATGCGCCCACCACCCACCTGCGCCATAGACTCTGCCCCAATCCGAAAAAGTGTCACGGATCTGCATGTCCGGATCTAATATCAGCACCCACTCCTCCTTGGGCGGCGCCTGCACCAAGGCAGAAAGGAGGTGGACGGCAGCCAGGGGGTGATGTGAGGCAGCGGCAAACCCGCCAATCTCTTGCCACACACCGCGCATCCGCTCATCACACATGCCAGCTGCCGCCGCTGCAACAAGCACCCACGTTCTCCAGGAAGTGCATGATGCCTCCTGGTTTATTGTACGCCAGGTAGTCGTCGTTGTTGTGAGGGTTGTGGGTGTAGCTGCAGGGAACAGGCATGCGCAGGGCAGCGAACAGTGGGAGCGCTGCGTTGGGCGGCAGGTAGGCGCAAACCTTCATGGCAGAAGGTGAGTGGACACACGGCCAAGCCTCTGCAGAGCACCCACCTGGGCGCCACGTGTGTAGGCACAATGTCCACGTTTTTGTAGCGCGCCAGGTTCTCAGCGCTGCAGGTCAGCAGCCTGCGGCAGTTGAGGGAGCGGCGGTAGCCGGGACGTGGGTGCAGGGCAGCGCGGCGACACGCCAACCAGCAGCCGCGATCGGGTGCCATGGCAATCGCAGCGCGCCACACCAGCTTGCCTGGTGATCGGGCCCTTGAACCCTGCCTTGCGCGCAGAGTAGACGAGGGACACCACTTGCCAGTCCTGCATGGCGGGTAAAGGGCAGCGGTCGGTGCAAGGCGGTCGGTGCAAGGCGGCCCACTCACCAGCCTGCTCAGCAGCTTGTAGGATGCTCTCTCAATGCACCCACCATGTAGGCATTGCACTCCGCTCCATAGACCACATGCGGCACTGAGCGCGGATCAGGGTTGAGCGGCTGCGAGCGTGCATCCTGGGCCTGCGGCGCAACGAGCGCGTTGGCGGCGGCAGCCGGCGGCGCCGCCAGCAGCAAGGCCAGCAGGGCAGCCGCCGCRAGCAGCGCCCATCTAGCCCTGCTCATGACTTGAATCGGCGCAGGTGCGCCGCTCAAGGGGGTCCCAACGCGCTGACCCGGCCGCGTGTTGGGCCTTTCCNAGGCGGCTCTGTCTACCCAAATCGAAAGTTCAATTGCCCAGTAAGCGTGATCAAGGCACAGGAGTCAGAGGGCTGCTGCCAAAAAGGAATGCCGCCGCTGCGCATGCTGGCACCTTTGCTCACAGATGAACATGCCTCGTTCGGTGGGTGGCGCCCGATCTTGATCTCCGTGACCTGCCAGCTGTTGGGCAGGGCCGAGCTGCCCGTATAACGCGAGCCCGCCTGCCAACGGCTGGGCCACAGCCGGCCGCGGCACGCCGGGCGGCCGGCAAGATGCATCTTCGTAGATGGGTAAGTTGCAGCACCTCACAAGGCCGAAGCAGGCGGCGTAACGCAGCTGCTGTTGTTGACTGCTGCCAGCTGCCGCCAGGCGCCGCCGCCGAGCCGCAAACACGTGCATTTTGCATCTGTTTCCGCCCTCCTGCAGGCCGCCACGGTACTGCAGCTGTTACTGCTTACGCTTGCGGCAGCACGGGTGGAGGATGAGCAGCCTGTAGAGGCTACTGCGCTGCAGACGGGAGCTCCGGGAGCGGCCGGCGGCCAGCTGGTGCAGCCTGCTGCTGCCGCGGTGCCCCGCCCATCGCCCTTCTTTGGATACGTCGGCGAGCTATGGAGGCCTGATGGGCCCCTCCCCGACTTTTCGTACGCGGGTGGGTATTTTTAAGCCAGGCTCTGTTGCCGCAGTGCATGCAGCGCATGTGCATGCTGCCATGTGTCCGCCTGCAGCAGCGGGCAGATTCTGACCCACCGCTCAGAGATTCCAGCAGGCAGCCGCAGCCCACGCATGGTCTCTCACCCCCTTTGCTGCCCTATGCAGGCTACAAGTGGGGCGACCAGGAGCCGCCTACGGCCGCCCAGACGCCCGTCACCAAGTGGATGGGTGACTTCCTGCAACCCGGGGTGACCCACACAAAAGCCATCCTCGATCTGGTGGCCTGGGGCAACGCCCAGCCCACGGCAGCAGGTGGGACACGTTTAACTCATCACTTGCATTGCTGTCATGGCGTTACAAGCTGCTAATTGCAAGTTGCCTGCTGCTGGGGCGGTCGCAGGTGCCGCTGCTGCCGACGCCCCCTGCTGCTGCTGCTCCCCTGCTGCCTGCCGCCCCGCAGGCTGGGTGGTGCTGGGCCTGCCTCCGGGGGTGTTCACGCTGGAGAGGCAGGTGGTCATCACGCGGCCATACACCATTCTGCGGGGAGCGGGACGCGACCGGACCACCCTGTTCCTGCCCAACAGCATGTTTGACCTGTATGGTGCGCTGGCTGGGGGCAGGCGAGCGGGGCTTGCGTGAGTTTCAGAATGGTATAATGCCAACGAGCAGCACCTCACCAGCTGCCGCTTGGTCCCCAGCCTGGCCCGTTTGAGCATGCTGCATGCATGTCACCCGTGTTTACTGGCACAACTTGTGATTGCCATGTTGCTGTACCGACTTTGTGCTGCAGGCAAGTGCAACACGACCGGCGAGGGCTTCTGGGTCTGGACCGGTGGCCTGGTCACGGCGCAGGGGCAGCAGCAGCGGCCAAAGCGGCTTGCACGAGTTGATGCCACAGTGCCTGTGCCCCGCGGCAGCTACACGCTGAAGGTGAGCAGCATGGCACTGTGTGGCACGTGGGGCCATGCAACACTGCCACCTCCTGCTGTTCCCTGCTGTGGCATTTGCCACTGGCGCTGCTGCGGTTTTGCATGTCAGGCCACTGAGCTGCCGCTGCTGCGCCCATGTACTGCCCAGGTGGACAGCACAGCCCAGCTGGAGGTGGGGCAGACTGTGGCGCTGCACTACAAGGGCAGCGACTTTGTGCTGGCCCGCGAAATGTGAGCTGTGCTGCTGGAGGCTGCTGCTGCAGCTGCTTCCGCTGCTGCCGTTGCATGGGTGGCTGTCCTTACCGTCCACTGCCGCTGCATGACCAAGCTGCTGCGCTCCGCTTCGCGCCCCACGCCTGCCGACGAACCAGTTGCAGAGCAGCAGCCTGCATCGCTGAACTTCTCCCTTCCCGCCTCGTCCCGATGCGGCACATGCAGCATGAACAACCATTTGGACCCCGGCCCGAAGTATGCGTGAGTGCAGGGGGGAGTGCAGCCCCAGTATGGCAACCCCATGCTTGCAAGCTTGCATTCACTTCACAGTTGGTCAGTGTTGCCTCGCCCTAGCCGGCCACCTGCTAATTTTGTTTGCCACTGCCCTGCCTGTGCAGGAAGAACGATGCCATGTTTGCCTCGCGCATTCGAGCCATCAGTGGGCAGGTAAATCAGAGTGAAATGGGCTGAATGGGGTTGCCTGCCGCAGGCGTGCACATGCATCAGGCTGCAACGTAGATGCCCTGTGCGCACCGGTGCAGGCATGCACATTGCATGCCTTGTAACTCTGCTTTGGGCATGTGCTGTGGTGTGCTGCGCTGAAGCTGATGGTCCTTGGTGGTCCACTTCTGCAGACGGTGGTCCTGGAGCGTGCAGTGCCCTGGAGCGTGAAGGCCGTGTTTGAGCCAGGTGGGTTGTTGTTGTCCAAGCTGCTGCAGCGCAAGCATGCAGGGCCAGGCTGCCGCCGCTCCCTGCAGTAACCACAGCATGGCATGCTGCACAATACCATGATTGATGCACTCACTCCATGCGAGTGAGCGTGCTCCCTTGCTCCCAGCAGAGCTGGTGACGTGGCAGGCAGGCCTGCACCACGTGGGCATTGAAGGCTTCACCATGCACTTCCGGCACACGCCCTACGGTGGCCACCACAAGGTGCGGGGCTGGTAGTTGCTATTGGGCGGCTTGCGTCGTGCTGATCACTTCCGTGCATCCTCCCTCCGAAGCCAGGGCAAGTGGCTCAAATCGACTGAAGAGGGAGCTCTTCCTCACAGCACAACTCATCTACTGGCCATCCTCTTACTTCTCCTTGCAGGAGCTGGGCATGGGGGGCGTGGAGTTTCTGAACGTGGAGGACTGCTGGGCGCGCGACCTGCGCATGATCAACAGCGACAACGGCGTCATGGTGGCATTCGTGAGTTGAAGCGGTTGGAAACAAGAGTCTGACTTNCCCTACCTGGTCGATCAATCAACATCGACAGTGCCCTCGTGGTGGCGTTTGTGAGCTGCAAGAGGTGGCTCCGCCAAGATGGGGTTGCTGCTTCATGGCACGTCTGCTGCCCAGTGCTAGCTGCCAGCTCAGTCAGACGATGCAGCTTCACTGCCTGACTTTCTGCACCTATCCCCTGCGTCACCCCCACACAGAGCGACCGAGTCACTGTCTCAACAGTTGAGGTTGCGGTCACCCAGCCGCGCTTGGGCCCGCCNANGAANGGTCCCCGCAANGTTCAACTACGATGGCCATTGGGGCGCGCGTGTAGGTGCGCATTGCTGCTGCTGCTGCTGCTGCTGCTGCTGCTGCTGCTGCTGCTGCTGAGCAGTGCCAGGTCCAGCAGGCAACCCCTCTGTTGCCACTGGAGAGTGTGCACCTGACTCGCTGCAGCCTGCCGATGGGCGGATGGCAGGGTTTTCTTGGCGGCGAGCAACAGCATCAGCTGAGCTGCCCCTCGGCCTCGCGCACACAATGCAGCATCATGACTGCAAGGCACCCAGCCATTGATACTCAGCGCATCGTTATGGGCCCGCGTGATGCATGCAACCCTCCTCACGACCCCACCCCACCTCTGCCCATTGCCGCAGGCAACAGCCGCGAAATTCTGTTCCGAGACATCTCCGTCCAGGCCCACATGGTGCATGCCATGGGCGCCGACGGCCGGGCCATCCTGTCGGTGTTTGAGGGCTCCCGCATGCGGATCGGCACCGTGGAGATGCACCGGTGAGCAGGATGGCCATTAGCCCTGCATTAAAGATGCACGATCCTCTCGGTGTTTGAGGGCTTGCGCATGCGGATCGGCACCGTGGAGATGCACCGGTGAGTCGAATAGTTAGCCTTAGCAACTTAGGCACCGTGGAGATGCACCGGTGAGTGCATGCTCCGGTATTCTGTGCAGCTCGGTTCTTTCTGCAGATGGGCAGCTGGAGACGGATTGAAATCATATGCAAAAAACCTCTGTGCTGCTCAGCAACATTCACATGGACATCTTACCTGCTTTGTTACTCCNTCGACACACACCAACCCTGCCCAACATCCCTGTCATCTGCAGCGCCCAATCGGCCCAGGAGCTGTTCACCGACATTGACGTNGGGCGACCCGGCGCACAGCTTCTACAANCGGAGGCCCCGCCACCTCGGGCCCCAATGCCGGCGCCTTCACAACATATTGGAACATCCGCAGGTGGGTGCTTTGTGCCAGTTTTTGGTCGGGTGCAGCACGCCTGGGTGCCCAGCATGCCTGGGCTCCATTTCAGGGCTGGGTGCAGCTTGTCTGGGTGCCAGCTTGCCTGGATGTTGAGTTTCCATTGATTCCTTCCTCCCTCCCCGGTATCCTGCCGCAGCACCACGGGCACCCACACGCCGCCGGACCACAGCCACAACAAGGGCGAGGAAGGCGACTGCTCATTCGGTCCCGACTTGAACTTTATTGGCGTGACTTTTACAGGCCCCATCTGCCCCAGCTGGCAAGTACTGCAGTGCTGCCGCTTCGTTTGATGCATGAGCTCTGTTGCATGTCGTGGGTTGTGATGCAGCGCCAATGCATGGGCTGCGGCGGCTGCTGTGGTGCATTGGCTGGGTGGAATGTGGCGCCCCAGCGACCATGTTGCATGGGCCGCTGCAATGCATCAGCCGGGTCGTGTCGTGTTACTCCGTGCAGCAGTGTTGCATGGTCTACCACATGTATGCACACGTGTCAACAGCCTGCCTGCACCTCCTCCCCCCATCTGCTGCCCTGCAGGGTGTACCAGCCGGGCATGGTGACCCCGCCCAACCTCTATCTGGCGCAGCTTGGCCGCCGGCGCCAGCTGGCAGGTGCCACCCCGCTGCACTCCCAAAGCCTGGACACCAGCGCAACCGTACCAGCACCCGCCGCAGAGGGCGTGGCGGTGGGTGAGATTGGGGAGGGGCACCGTCGCCCGCCGCTGCTGGAGGCGGTGCCTGCTGAGCAGCCCATGGCGGCGCCAGGCTTGGAAGCAAGCGCAGCTGAGCTGGACCAGCCAACAGGCACATATGATCCAGAGCTGCTGTGGCAGCTGGTCGAGGAAGGCCCCGCTGCATCACCCACAGCGGCCCCCGGCGCGCCGCAGCCGCGCTGACGCAGCGCTGTGGTTGCTCAGCACGGCCAAGATAATGCAGTAAATGTGATACACCGGTTGTTGCGCAACAGCGACAGATCCGTAGCTGGGCCGCACTTCCCACCCTCTTTGGCAATGTGTCATGCCATCACATCCCATCAAGACTCTCCAGTTTTTGAGCGCTCCTGGAACCTAAGTGCAAGACTTCGTGATTGCCACCCGGTACCCTCTTCTGCTGTACTTTTTTCTCCCCTCCTAGCCAAGCTGCGTTGAGCGCGCGAGTGCGCTGCCCAGTGCCGCTGATTCTTCTTGCTCACGCAAGCCTGTCCGTATAGGATTACTCTGTGCGCCCAAGTGACTTTCGACTTTCACTCACCAACTCAAGAAGCTGCATCGCTACCCTGGCCATCTCACCCTTACTGGTCAATTCTTTCGCCCACGCCCAACTGGACTGTGCGGCGCACTGGCACTTCACCCTCAACTGTCTGGACTTGACTGCTTTCCACTGTATCAGGTTGCGACTCCTGTAACGTAAGTGGCCTCACGGGATGCACTCACAGGCGCAGAGTGGGAGCCGCAAGCTTGGCATACACCTGCAAAGCTCCGCATACTAGTTGGCCGCGTTTGGCCCTGCTGCAGAAGTATGCACCTGGAGCGCAGGCTGCATCTCACAACAGATCTGTCTGCAACAACAAGCCGCTCGCAACAGAGGGGCCCCTTTGCCGTCCTTCACCCGGCGGCGGCGCACGCTGTGCAGGCGGCAGCAGCGCGCCGCCGCGCCGCCGCGGCAGCAGGGGCTGCAAGATGTAGCCCGTCGCACCCCGCTGTGCCACCAGATCACTCAGGCTCCGGGAGACGTCTCCTGGCGCAGCTGCAGAAGAGAAAGAGCCGCACATGAGCAAGAGTTTCCATTCCAGGCTGGTTATGGCGATGCCCATCCCCTCCTCCTTCGCCCGCGCCTGCACCATCGTGGACATTGCCGTTGGTGAGCTGAAAGCGGTCTGCGAAGAGACCGGCCCGCTGGGCTCGGCTGGGGCGCGCGCTGAGCGATCTGCACAGAGCTAGAAGTCGATACAGCAGTCCTCAGTCCATTGGGATGCTGCCGCCGGCCCATCAATGCTGCCGTCGTCGCCGCCGCCCGCCGCCGCCGCCACCGCTTGCCACCCATTTTCTTCCCGACCGCCTGCCTTCCCACCCCTGCCTTGCCCTGCCCCAGCTGGAGGAGTGGCTGGAGGAGCTGACGAGGGAGTTAGATGCAGATGCTGAACGCGCGGTCCACGGAACGCACCGCTGCTGCGCCGAGCGCAGGTGGGCAGGGCCATCCGCCACACGTGGCGCATGCCTGTGCCCGCTTTGCGGCATGATTTGCACGACTGTTTCCAAGCTGCTGAACCAGCACTTTGTTCCTCCTGGCCCTGATCATCGGCAGCCTCCACACCCCTTTCTCCCCGCCCTGCCCTTGTGGTCCCCGCAGGCTGCTCCAGTCGTATGTGCGCCAATCCCGCAAGGCCGGCGTGCCGCCGCACAAGCAAGTGGCCTGGGTGCGGCGAAAGCTGGGAAGCATCGTGGCAGTGTGGCGGCGCACGGCAGACGGTGCACTGGCCTGCGCCGCGCCCTGCCTGTTCTGCAATCGGGAGCTGCAGCGGTTTGACCTGCGTGTGCTGTGCACGCTGGGGGATGGCCAGTGGTTCAGCGGGCGGCTCTCCGAGGAGGGAGCACCCACCCCAGCGCTCACCGGCGGGCAGAAGAAAGTGCTGCGCAAGCAGCGCTGGAAGCTGTGCCAGCGCAAGTCGCCGGCTGAGCAGCAGCAGCAGGGGGCNTGTGCCGCGCCAGGAGCTTGTCCCGCAGCAGGCGCAGCAGCAGCAGCAAGGTCCTGTGCAGCAGCAAGCTGCGCCTGCCCGGCGACAGCGGCAAGGGCGGCGCCAGCAGCAGGCCGCGCAGCAGCAGGCATTGCCGCGGCAGCAGCAGAGGCGTGGGCGGCCGCACTAGGGCTTGCTTGCTGTTCCTTAGCGCTTGCAACCATCTGGCTGTTGCGGCCGCTTCCAGGCGCTGCACCGATGTAACATTTCGCAGGCAGTGCCTTACAAGTGTCTTTCCTTCTCCAGCGGGGCAGGTTCATTCCTTGCGAGGCCGAGGGATGAATGGAGGGGCGGTGCAACAGCAGTATCGTGCAGGGTGCGGTGGGGTGCGGCAGGCAGAAAGCAATACACAACGAACAGCATGAGATGGATACCGGAGGGTGACTGTGCGAGCACGAGAGCGGGGGTAACGTGCTAGGGATGCGGTGGGAAAAGGGCAACCGAGGGAGGTGCACTATGGCCCGCCCCCTGCCCAGCAGCACCAGGCAGAGGGCTGCCTCCCGGGCTGCAACATGCTGCGGGCAGCTGCATGCACGGAATGCGTTGCCGCTACTTCGCAGCAATGCTAGCGGGGCCGCAGGCTACCACACCAAGCGCCCGGCAAGCCTGGCGTCTGCCGGCGGGCTAAGCCCAGTCGGGGACTGAACTGAAGCGGGCAGCGCTCAGTAGGGGGCATCGCCGCCGCCGGCCTCAATGAAGCCGCGCCGCTTGCTGTGCTCCTTCACCTGCAATGGAAGGTAGCAGGGTGGCAGTATGGGCAGGGGTGAGAGGGCGGAGCGCGCGCTGATGAATGGCATGCGCAGCGCAGGGTGGCTTGCAGCCGCCACCGTGAAGCGCCGCAGATCCATTCTGCACCAGGCACCAGTTGTAAAACCCTATGCAGAGCTCATTGAACAGATGCTAAACCTAAAGCCCACCTTTGTCTCCACCATGCGGCGGAACATGGCGGAGGTCAGCTCCGCGTTGTGCGAGCCGTAGGCCATGGCCTGCACGCTGGCCATGAACTTGGCCAGCTCACGGCCTGCAAGTGGGAGAAGATGCGCAAGGTAGGAGATGGTTGGCAGCCGCCCAAAAGCAGACGCACTTGGGTTTTGGCGAGGCAGTTGAGGGTGGCTCAAAGGTGACAGGCAGACGAGGCGAGCAAAGAGAAGCTGCCGGCCCGGCTGCCCACCTGAGAAGCCGTCCATCTGCTCCGCTGCCCACCAGAGGTCACCATCAGCCATGTCCTTCACAGCAATCGTCTCCGGGCCGCTCTGCAGGTAGGCAAGGCAACCCAAGTGAGCACATCAAGTTCACACCCACAGCAGCACCATCTGCCGCTGCACAAGAGAGCCACTGCGTCGTGCCAACTGCACACAAGTTGCGGCTGTTGTGGAAGCACTCCCACAGGCGTGTGCCCCCATGCAAGCTGCATCCTATCCTATAAGCGTATATTGAATAACCCGCACCTTGCGGCCGCGCAGCGCTGCCGAGAAGCGCTCCCACAGGCTGCGGGAGGCAGCTGCGCCGGCGCCGCCTTCCGCGGTACCGGCCTTCACGATGTACTGGTCAAAGTAGACCTGCAGTATCCGGTGCCTGCAGGTAATGTGGGGTGGTGGGGCACACGGGGGAGCTTGCAGTGAGCATGGCAGAGGGCAGTGTGGAAAAAGTGTGGGTGGGAGGGGAATGTGTGATCTGTGCCACTCTCCAAAACTCTGCCACAACTCTGCCACACGGGCTACGCAACAAAAGACCAGCCAGCGCCTTGCCGGAGTAGCTCGCCAGTGCTGCTCAGGCGCCCGAATTGCAACACTCGTCCAGAAAGTGCCGCACTCACCACTCCTCACGCCCAGGCAGCCCAAACTCCAGCGCCTCGTCAGCGCTTGCCAGTCGCCCAAAAGCTTTCATACCAGACAAGGCTCCAAATCAGACACTACTCCCAGGAAACGGATGTTCTCACCGCTCCTCGCGCCCGGGCAGCCCAAACTCCAGAGCCTCGTCGGTGCGGTCGATGACGGCGGGGTCGAGGTCGGAGGGGCGGTTGGTGGCCAGCACCACGCAGAAGTCGCGCGACTGCTCGCCTGCAGATGATGAGAAAGAAATGCGGGCATGCATGGAACGGTGTGTTCACGCACTCTCACACAGAGCGCCTGCCAAGGCAAGACGCACACATGGTCGCGTGCGCCATGGTGAGGTGTCACCCATTCCGGTGGGCGTGGGCAAGCAAGGTCAAGGTGTTATGCTTGTTTGTTTTGCCAGAGCTTACCGGTGCGGTACAGGAAGGCGTTGATGGCTGCGCGGCTGCCCTCTGACAGGTTGCCGCCGCGCCGGCCTGCAGGCGGAGCAGGGCAAGACAGGAACGGTTGTTGATTGTGGCTGGAGAGCGGTTGGTGAGTGGGGGCACAGGTGCAGCCCAGCAGGCAGCTCGTCAAGGCGGCCAACTCATAATGGCCCTCCAGCCCAGCGCTGCTCACTAAGGAAAGCATCCGCCTCGTCGATCAGCAGCAGCAGGCCGCGGCGCGAGCGCTCCGCCCAGTCAAACGTCTCGTGCAGCTGCAGGGCAGGGAGAGAAGGAGGGGTAGGTAGGACATGGATGTTGTGCAGCTTGCCAGCCAAGCCGCAGCCCAGCCACAGCCGCCCCCACCCCAAGCAGCCGCACGCCTGTGAGCCTCGCTGCCTAACAGCCAGCTTGCCTGCGTCACCGCGTTGCCGCCCAGGGGCGCCACGTCGCCGCCGCTCAGGATGGCATAGTCCATGCCGCTGGTGCGCGCCAGGCGCTTGGCCGCCATCGTCTTGCCTGTGCCGGGCGGGCCTGCACACGGGGTAGGAACAACAAGTCAATGATGCGGTGCGCAAACAACAAATGTGCGTTGTCCGCTCCCTCTCCCAGCCAAGGCTCTTATGCTGCATGCTTGTGCAGCATTGTTTATTCATTCCAAGCGTTTCCCAAAGCTGTGCGCAGTGCTCACCGTAGAACAGCATGTGGCGGAAGGGCGCGCCGTGCCGCTTCACGTTGGCGGTCAGCGCCGCCAGCGAGCGCACATGGTCCTGCAAAAGGCACAAGGTAAAGCACAGGAATGAACATGTGCTTTAAGTAGCATAGGGAAGCAGGCAGCACCAGCTAGGACTCTTAATGCTGCGCAATCCTTCAGGCAGGGTGGACCGCAGGGCAGGATGGCGTTAGGGGATGGTTGCATCAGAAGCAAGACTGCGCGCCACAACACTTGGGAGTGCCAAACCGCCCAAACTTCGGCTCATGCACACACCGCACCTGCAGGCCGGGCTGCAGCACGATGTCGGAGAAGTCGCGCTTGACCTGGACCGGGCAAGGAAGGGATGTAAGATTGAGGATAAGAGCAGGGTGCCGGCAAGGGTGACTGCCAGCCTGCGCCCGTGACCACCCATACACAGAAGCCCAGCCACAAGTCAGGGGTGCAGTGCGGCTGCGTCAACTGCCCCGCCCTGCTCCAAACTGGCTGCAAAACAGCCACACCACAACTGTCACTGGTGCTCACCTGTTCCGTCGTCTTCTCCACAGGCGCGGCGCCCCGCCCGATCAGCGGCTTGCGGCTCGTCTCCCGCACCAGCTTGGGCGTGCCAAACCAGCGGTCGAACGCCTTGGCGGCAGACTTGGTGCCCTCGCGGGCTGCACACAACAAAAGAACATAAAGGGAGGGGTAAGACTTTCAGCACGAGCGCTTCTTAAGCGGCCGACTTGGTGCGCCCCCGGGCTGCACACAACAAGCAGGCAAGACGGCATGCACGTGGGTTAGAAGTTGTATGCATGCAGGGGCCGATGTCCCAACAAGCTTGCCGGCCTCCTGGGCGTAAGTGTGCCGCGAATCCCAAATGCCGCCCACCTGAGTAGACGCCCACGGCCAGCAGCGTGAGGCCACACGTCGGGGATGCCACATGCTAGCAACCAAGCTATAGCTTTTGATAAATCAGCCATCCAACCCCACCTGAGTAGACGCCCACGGCCAGCAGTGTGAGGCCGCCCACCGCGGTTAGCAGCTTGTCGCGATCAGTCAGCAGGTTGACTGCCGCGGTGCCCTGCAGGGTGACAGGGGTTGGTGTGCAGGAGGCGGCGTGGATTTCAGCTTGCATGACAGCAAAGCGGAAGGCAGGTGGCGCCACGCCATCTTGCGCACCCTGTGTGGGCGACGGGAGTTGGCTGGCATGGCATTTGCATTGCCTTCACTTCTAGCCAGCCCCTCTCACCACCCCCTCACCAGGTTGCCAAAGGTGGTGCAGGTGCACATCGTCCCCACCACGAGATCTCACAAGCAGGCAGTGCCACTGTTTTGAACAGGCAGTTGAACCAGGCTCACCAGGTTGCCAAAGGTGGTGTTGATGGCCTCCACCAGCCGCTTGCGGTCCTCCTCCAGCTTGATCTTCAGCTCCCTGCAGCCATTGAATGAATAAGTAGCAGCACCTGTCAGACTGGTGCAATGTAAGGCACTCAGAATGAGGCCCCGCTCCTCCAGCTTGATCTTCAGCTCCCTGCTTGGAAACACCAAGTGATTGATCCAGCAACACATCACATGCTGCGGCTCGAGTTTGCTGAGCATTGCCGGCGGAAGGCGCACTGGGTTACGCAACACAGGCTAGCGCGGGTGCATGGTCTGTCCACGCACACACTGGGCATGGCAATCTCCGGAACACATACTTGCTACTGGTAGACTTGTTCTCGCACACTGTCGGTCTTGAATAACCCAAAAATACGATTCAAAAGGTAATGAACGCACTCCTGGTAGATGCCCTCGCTCTGGCGCCGCTCAGTGCTCAAATCAAACAACACAAACAACCGGCAAACATAACTGAAAACTGCCTTTACTCACTCCTGGTAGATGTCCTTGTTCTGGCGCCGCTCCTGCGCCCGCCCCTCCGCCTCGGCCAGCGCCTTCTCCCGCTGCACCTCCTTCTCCAGCTGTGTTGAGGAACAAAGGGGAGTGATATGATGAGAACAGTGGAGCCAGCCGGTGGCTGATGGCTTGCAAAGTGGCCAACAGAGCCTTCTCCCGCTGCACCTCCTTCTCCAGCTGCAAACCGGTGGAATAAGCGGGGTGCGACGAGTTCACTTCGATGACCGAGAAACAGATGTCTCATGGTGAAGGCATGGACGCATGGCAGGAGTGCAGCCGCCAGATTGTTTGTCCATCTGCCCATGGCGCCAATCAAAGCCCAAAGACCGCAGCGCGCAGCCACTTGTGCTTGCTGTTTTGCCTCGCGAATTACCTGCGACTTGTACTTTTCGGCCGAGCGCCACTCCGCCTCAGGGCAATCTCAACACATGTTCATCCCAATCTCATAACCAATCATGTGCCTCGCAAATTACCTGCGACTTGTACTTCTCGGTCGCGCGCCGCTCAGCCTCGATCTGCTGCGCAATCTGCTGCTTCTCGACCTCGGCACGGCGGGACGACTCCTCCTGCATCTGAACCAGCTCCACCTGCAGAGGGGGATTTGGGAACACACAACAGACGGTGAGGCGTTTGGCAGCTGCTGGTGTGCTGGGAACTGCTGCAGCGCGGCTCGTTCAAACCTCAACCTGGAGCAGTCGTAGAAATTGGCTGCTCTGAGCTGTTGCACACCTGGCGCTGCCGCTGCTTGTCGTGCTCAACGTCCAGCCGCTTGCGAGCCAGCTCGTCCTGTTGAAGTGAGGGTGAGGTAGGGTTGCAAGTCAGATGAACCGCTGGAGTCTGGCAGCTGCTTGCGAGCCGGTGCAACCTGTAACCTGTAATTTTGAGGCAAGGCCAGGCAGGCAGTAGGCACAGCAAGGTGCACATTCCATGGCGGCATCAGCGAGGATGCTGCATGCGCTGTACAAGCGACCACAATGCGCCATCCCATGCCTGTCACACCAACACGCACAGCTTACACAGCGCGGGTGCCATGCCCTTCCGCCCATCAGGTGCAGCAGCATGCGCTGCCCAATTGATGCACGCAGCAAGACGCCCCNACAGGTTGCACCCAAACAGCTGCAGCATGAGGCATCACCCAACTGCACACGCTGCTGACCTGGTACTGCGCCAGCTGCGCCTTCTGCTGCGCGTCCTGCTGCATGCTGCGCCGCTGCTCCTCCCACCGGACCTTCTCTTGTTGCTGCGGGTGAGGTGCAATGCGGGGCAAGGACGGGGCGGGGGGTGGGTGGCTTGGGCGGCACAGGTGATTGGCAGATGCAACGGTACGCAGGCAACTAAGCCGGCACTTGGCCCTATCCAACATGCAGAAACAGGTGGAATGCACCGGCAAGCCCGCCGCCAATGGCCATAGTAGGCAGAGGCGCCTCCAACTCACAATGGCCGCCTGGGCCGCCTGGGCATTGAACTCTGCCTCCTTGGCCTTTAGCTCAGCCTGCTTCGTCTGCTCCTGGGTCTTGATCTGCTCAAAGACCTGCAGTTCAGCGAACGGGCGGCATAGCAAGGGGGTCGAGGGGCCGCACAGAGCAAGCACACAGTTCCGGCAGGCGGCGGGCAGGCGGCGGCGGCAGCGGCGGCGGCGGCAGCGCACCTTCTTGGCGAACGGCGAGTTCTGAATTTCACGCAGGGCTTTGGCACCACGCTCGAGGGCCTCTGGATCGAAGTACTTGTCGTCGGCAGCAGCGTGGGCCACGCCAATGCCCATCGCGCCGGCGGCCAGGCCCAGGGCGCCAGCCTTGGCAGCAGCAGTGCGTGCCCAACTCATGGCTGCAGCGGCGCGCCCGCAGGCGGTCGGTCAGAAGGGAGGGTGCCGGAAGGGAGGGGCGGAGCGGCCTGCCGACGGCTCCGATGGCCTCCCAAGCGAAGCCACAACACCTTGATTTGGGTTTGGGTTCAGCTCCAGCGTGCCCGCTCCTGCAGTGCCGACCGGCGTTGCTAATGCGGGGGGGTGGCTCTTGGCGGGCCCAATTCCGCCCGATCGCCACCTAGTCACGGGTTTGCAGGCGTCATCGAGGCATGGCAGCAATACCAGAGAGCCTGGATCTGCCAGGCCTGCCGCCGCTGCAGGCAGGCATGAGCAGGCGCCGGCTGACATGAACGCCGCGGCAGCCTTCGATTGTGTCGGCAGATTGTCCACCGATGCGCACTGCCAAGTGCACTGCACTGATTCGAACCACTGACTGCATGTGTTACAGCCTGATTGGCTCAGCGGGGGACAGTGATGTGTCATGTGAGCCCCAAGGGGATTTGGCAGGAGGGGCTGGCTGGCCGGCCAAACAGGGGCTGGGGTACAGGGCCGGCCAGCGAGCAAAANGAAACAGGAGTAGGCTACGACAGGGGTGTTAGCAGGGAAACTGGGGGGAGGCGGCGGCACCGGCTGCTCTGCAGCAGGCGGGTCGCCGCCCTGTCAAGCTAGGCGCAGCGCGGGCATATAGCACAGCGAGCCAGCGAGAGAGCATGCAGCTGCCGCCATGACCCTGCGACTGACGCTGGTACGCCAAGCAGCGAGCAGCTGCTGCGCAACACAGCAGGCGATGCTGCTGCTGCGCAGATCGCATACTGCTGCTGCTGCTGCGCATGCCGCTGCTGCACAGATCATGCTGCTGCTGCGGCTGCTACGCCAGGTACACGTACGTGGAGCGGTCGGTGGCGTCGCGCTCCAGGAACTCGCGGTCTGCAGGGCAGTGGGGTTGTGAGGAAGCAGGGAGGATTATTAGCCAGGAAGTAGCGGTGGTGACGGTGGCTGCTCCAGGAACTCGCGGTCTGCGGGGTGTTGAGCAACGCATGGAGCAACGGGTGAGCTAAGGGGACGGGTTGGTAGGGGTGGGGGTGGGGGTGGGSCGGCGCCCACTGCCCACATATGGCGGGCCGATACCGCCGGGCCTACGCTGATTAAAGAGAGCCCCAGCAGCAGGCAGGCCGGCACCTAGCACACCCCACCCAAGCTGGAACACAGCACCCATCCCAGCCCACCTATGAGGCTCTCGATGCGCTTCTTGACGACCTGCGGCTGCGGCAGGAAGCGCGCGGCCAGCTGGCGCGTCACCTCGCCAATCAGCTCGTTGTGCCCCAGCTTCTTGCGGCTCTGCAGTGGGTAAGTTTGCGATTGGGAGGAGTGTGGTTGGCAGGAAGAACAAATGAGTGCAGCTCAGTTGTCTCGTTGTGCCCCAGCTTCTTGCGGCTCTGAGGCAAGGGGGGAGGATGGGTGAGACATCGGGCAATTGAATACGTGGGCATAGCAGTTGGACAGGATCAGTTCCCATGCATGAGCAAATCACAAGTTGCGTTGCAGCAATCAATCCGACAATCGATCCATGAACAACCCCCATGCCTCACCTCATGACGCCCGCCTCGTTCTGCGGTTCCAGGCCGTCCACCCACCCACAGCAGCTTGCAGGCGACACAAACGCAACACACACACACACGCACTGCCACCCACCTTCATGATGCGCACGATGGCCGCCTCGATCTGCGGCTTGCGGTCCTCCTCCACCTTCTCCCGCGTCTCCGCCTTCTCGCTCTCGTTCTCGCGCTGCAAGTACACAGGAATGCAAACGAACGTGTTGCATGGAGATGAGGTGCAGCAGTTTGGGTGGTGGGCAGGCCAGTGCAGCAGTCTCCGCCTTCTCGCTCTCGTTCTCGCGCTGCAGCAGTCGGGGGGAGGAGTTGTACAATGCACATGTTGCAGAGGGGCAGGCTGGAGAGAAGCACGGGCAGCAACATCTCCGCCTGCTCACTCTCCAATGCACCAAAACACGGTCACCACCACACCAGAAAGAACCAGTCAGCCACAAATCGCAAATCACCTGCGCGGTGACCATGCCGATCTTGACCTTGTAGAGCTTGGAGGTGAAGGCATCGTTGACGGAGAAGGCGTCCCCCGCCTTCACATCCTTGCTCATCGGCTCCTTGCGCAGCACCGCCTTGCCCTGTAAGCAAGTGGGTGGGGTGAGAGGCAGGGCAAGGTTGAGAATGTGATGGGTAAACCTTCACGTCCTTGCTCATCGGCTCCTTGCGCAGCACCGCCTTGCCCTGCGGGTAGGGCCGCAGCCGAAGAGGATGAGTGGCAGGGCAGGTGGTGGGAACGTCAGCCTTGCGCAGCACCGCCTTGCCCTGCACAAGTGGGTGGGCAGGGGGCCAAGCAAAGAAACAATTGAGTNAAACCCGACGCAGGGCTTGCAATACATGGAGCGTGCCCCGTGTTCAGCTGCTGCACTGTGCCCCGCTCCATACACCTCATCTCAATCATATRMSSTGSYMSGKMSCGTCAGCTCCTTGCCCAGCACCGCTTTGCCCTGCAAGGGGGTTGGTGAGGGAGGTAGGGCAGTAGGCAGGCAGGGAGGAAAACAAGCAACATGANGGGTGGGGCGGGCGGGGNATGGTATGTGGGCGTGTGCAGCAGGTAAGGGGGCACCGCAGGCCCAAAAATGCGCGTGTGCCAGTAAACAAAGAGCGCACCTTGACGCAGGCCAGCGACTGCAGCACGCGCTTCAGGTCGTCCTCGGGGATGGCGGTGGCCGCGG
>JADXDR010000084.1:175811-188402 GCA_025026875.1 Chlorella ohadii
ACATGCTCCATGCCCGCCCGCCCCACCTGGTACGTGCTGCACTGGATCTCGTGCTTGCGGCTGCCGCCGCCAAACGTGGCCTTGAGATCCGCCGTGCCCAGCGCCGTCTGCCACGTCAGCCGCCGGCCTGCGGGGGCAAGAGAGGAAAGAGGGTCGGCAGTTGCATCGCATGGCAGCAGAAGCGGAGGAGGCCATCATCTTGTGCAGTTGGAATGGCACAGCAAACCTTGCCACATGGCATCGCTGTGCAACCCTAACGATTGCTGTGCAGCAGCATCCCAGCCAGGCAGAACCCAAACCCACCCGAGTTGGCGTGCAGGTAAGTAGGCAACAAGCGCCTGCGCTCCAGGCCCTTTCCAACCGATCCAGGAACCAGAAACACAAGTAAAAACCCCTAAACCCACCCGAGTTGGCGTGCAGGTAGTAGGCAACAAACTCCTGCGTGCTCTGCTCCAACTCGCGCGGCAGGTTGCAAGTGGCCGCCGCTGTCGTCTGCGGCCACATGCCGCTGGTCAGCACCTGCGCAGACGTGGCGGTGGGGTGGGATGGAGTGTGGTGTTTTGCCTCCCTGCTTGTGTGGACGCAAGACGCAGTGTCGGCGAGCCGGGTTGCCCGCTCGCTTGCCCGGAAGGCAGACGGATCGGGCTGATACTGCAATTGCAGATCCGGCCTAATACCTACAACTGCTTATCATTGCTCACCTGCACGCTCATGTCCACATCCAGCCGCTTGCCCTGCCGGTCCAGGTGCYCCTTGAAGTCCGCCATCTTCTCGCTGCAAATGGCCAAACAGACACAGAGAGAGGCATGCTTGCGGCTGAGCAAGTTTGCACTGCGGCGCGTTGCACTACAGCAGCTGCCTCCCATGCCCCTGCGCAACTCCACCCAATCACTGCACTTTCCCTACATTCACCCCAAAACTCACCGCGACAGCTTGATGTCCCCAAACATGGTTTCCAGCTTGGAGGTGAACTGGTAGCCGCACTCTGTTTTCAGCTTGGTAAGCAGCAGCTGCTCTGCAGGAGGCAAGGCGGCGCAGGGGGGGAAGGGCGCACGTGCAGCTCAGCAAGGCACGCCACGCTGCAGTGTGCAAGGCATGCCACGCTGCAGTGTGCAAATTGCACATGAAATGGCATGCACAGCAGGGCGTGGATACGGCCCCGTGCAGTGCACTGCGCCACACAGGCCCNTCCCCTCCCGTGGCTGCACATGTGCCTTAGAGCAGGCCACCCCTGCCAAGCCACACGTACCCGCGTCCTCGCTGGACGAGCGGCCGTGCAGCAGGCGCTTGGCCAGGTGCTGCTTGTAGTACTTCTCAAATACGTCCTTCTCCTGCGGGGGTGGAACAAGGCAGGCAGTGGCAGTACAGACGTCATGTACAGCGCAGATGCCGCATGACATGTCGCGCCTCTGCCTTGCAGTCCAGCACGGCCAGGCAGGACACAGAGCTCAGCAGAACGCACTGCCTTGGCCAGCAGTGTTCAGTGCCACACGGTTTCGTTTTGTAATGCCGCACCTGCACGTATCGGAAGAGCATAATGCCCTTGTCCAGCACCACCTCGATGTCGTCCTCCGACATGCCCTGCGTTTACACACAAAGGGTCAGCTAGAGGTGAGATGGGGCATCAGATTGCTGGCGCTGCTGGCATGGCGCCGCCCGCATGCAGTCCCTGCCCCACAAAAGACACGTCCCATCTCTTCCCGACTTGCGTCACTGAAGCTGCTTGTTGTCGAATCGCACTTCCACCACCTGGCCCTCTCAACTCCACCCACCTTGAGCCCCTTGCGCAGCTTGTCGTCCATGAACAGCGAGATGTACTCAGGCGAGCGCGCGTTGAGGTTGAGGAAGTGCTCAAACGCCGAGTTGAGCGCCGCCACAAACTGCTTGTCGGTGGAGAAGGCGCGCGCGATTAGCTCGTCGTACTTCTCTTTTTCCTGCGGCAAGGAGGGCATGGGAACAGCGTGTTCATAAGTCGAGCGGTGCTGGCGGAGAGAAGGCGCAGGCGATTGTGTCCCTGTGTTGCTTTGTTCCCAGGTCAGGATGGCTGCCAGGGAACACCTCCAATCGTGCTATGCAGGACGCACCTGCAGCAGCCGCTGCACCCACTCCACCGGCTCCTTCTGCCGCTCCGGGTCCATGACCAGACCCTTGCCCGTCTCCTTCAAGTGGTCGCCCATGGTCTGCGAACAAAAACGAACGCATGAGCGGGGTCAATTGCTTGCCAACAAGCGCAGGGCTGGCACATGCCATACAGTCTGTCTTTGTTGATTGAGTCTTCGCCCTCCGGTGTCAAACATACATTAGCCAGGCAGCAGCCAGGGCCCCCTCACCTTGCGCAGCAGCTCATGGCCGCCCTCCACGCGGCGGAACAGGCTGTACATGCGGTGCAGGTCCGCGTACTTGTCCTGAAAGGAAGGGCAGGAGAAAGAATGGGTTAAATCCACACAGGCATTGTACATGGTACAGGCGGTGCAGGTCCGCGTACTTGTCCTGTTGTGTAAGGGGTAGCAGAGGGGCACGAATTCAGTGGGCAGCGACCGACAGCAGACGTAACTTGCCCTGCTTTGCTTTGCCATAGGACGTGCATGCCTCGCCCTGGGCTGTGCGGCAGTAGTGATAGGGTTCGTACAAGGTCAGGTGCAGCCCCATATCAGCCGCACCTGCTGCAGCATGGGCACCATGCCCGAGTTCTCCATGTCCACCAGCGCCCGCATCTGCCGCGCCATCAGCTCCCCCTCAACCACCTGGAGGGAGAGCAGAACACAAAGCAAACGGCAGCCAGGATGAGAGGGGTGAGGCGACTGTGCATGGTTGCTGCTGCAGCTCGCACATTTGGACTGCGCCCAAGCAGCCTGCCGTGCGCAGCCACAGCTTTCGCACATACGCGCTGTTTTATCATTGTTTTATTCTCAGCCGCACCTTGACCACCTTGGGCTCAGTGGAGGGGTCCAGGTAGGCGGCCACGCTGCAGCATGGGGCCATGCAGAATAAACGATCAGCCATTAACACCATTCAAGTGGCAAGTTGCACAGGTGTGAATGTGTTATCCACCATCCATCGCTTGCGCCATGCCAGCCTAGCCTTCCCTCTAACCTACCCTCACCGGTCCACCTCTGCCAGCCACCGCTCCGCGTGCTGCACCTCACCACCACTACTAGCAGTCACTAGAAATCGCCTACTCTTCCAAATGGGCTTCTTTCATTTCCCAGGCCTTTCTTCCCGCGCTCACCGGTCCACCTCCTCTGCAAGCCGCCGCTCCGCGTGCTGCAGGTACGTGGGGCAGTCGCAGCTGGCGATGAACTCGGCCGCCTCGGCCGCGTAAAACTCCGAGGTGCGCTCCAGGAAGGGCGCCTCAAAGTCGTCCAGGTAGACTGCGGCAGGAGAGCAAAGCAATTGTGGGCGGGTGAGAAAGTACCGGGTGCACGGCAAGCATTCTCATGCATTTCAGCAAGCCTCAACATTGGCGACATCAGGTCTTGCAAGTGCAGCACCCGTGCCCACACGCCACGTTGCAGCGATGCAAGGCAAAGCTGCAAAAAAATGAGCGCACCCTGCGGCCCCAGGTCCATGAGCATCATGGTCATGGACCGCACCAGCGTCTTGTCAACCAGCTCGCCGCTGCGCTCCTTCTGCGGCAGACAAGATATGTGTGCAAAGAACAGGGATGTGTTGGGCAAACGCAAGCGAGGCGACAGCAGCGCCTGTCAACCAGCTCGCCGCTGCGCTCCTTCTGCGGCATTAGAAGTAGGGTCGATGCAGCACGATTGTGTGTCCGTGCATGCAGCTCACTGTGCTGTATAGGTGGTCTGTCTACATGCCCTGGGTCCAACAGGCTGAGCCGTCTGCGCTGGGTCCTACAGCTGAGCCTTCTGCCCGCACCCCCCATGTGCCTGCACTGGCATGRCCCCGCCAAATAACCGCCATAAACCACGCTCAGCCAGCTACACTTACCTGCACCATGTCCAACACCATGCCCAGCATCCAGCCGCAGGAACCAACAGCAAAACAACCCAACACCAGAAAYGGGCAGCTTGCCTGCACCATGTCCAGCAGCATCTCCAGCAGGCGGCTGCGGATGCGGCGGTTGCGCKCCACCKCATCCCGCCACAGGMCCAGGCCCAGCTGGTGCACCGTGGTCTTGTTCTGCGCAGGTTCAGGGAAAGAGTGAGAGGGAAATGAGGAGAGTGCATGGGAGCAACAGGTCCGGGCCCAGCTGGTGCACCGTGGCTTGTGCTGCTTGGTGTTGGGACAGAGGGGCGGTGGGAGGAGGTCAGACAAGGCAGGGCACGGAGGGCCCAGCCACGCGGAGTGAGCACAGCCAGGCGGCAGACCAAGRATGGAGCAGCGGGCAGCATCCAACTTGCGCTCTGCTGCCGTTGTTCTTGCCTGCTGCTTCACATAGATGCGGTCCATGTACATGAGGATGTCTCGGATCATCTGCAGGGCCCAGAAGTGGGTCGGGCAAACAGGTCAGGTGACACACTAGGTAGCAGTCGGCGGCAGCTGCAGCAGGACTGTAAGGACCGGAGCTGTACATGCACCAGCTCTGTGTCCAGTCCCCACCGGCCGACACAGCAACCAGAACCCCAAACAAGCAGCCGCAGCCCCTCCCGCCCAGCACCCACGTGCACGCTCTTGTTGTGGCTGTCCCACTCCGCCTTGATGGCTCGCAGGAAGCCCTCGCCCTGTGCCGCCTCTATCCGGGCCGCCACCTGCGGGGAGGCGGCGGCACAGGTTGCTCAGGCAACCTTGGAGCGTCGCGCAACGCAAAGATGCCGCAGCAGTGAGCGCCGAGGCCGCAGCTGCCGCCACACATGCTGCAGCCCCATGGCGGTTCGACAGCAACGAGCAGCAGCCCAAGCAAGTGCCATCTCCGGCCGCCACCCCTGGTCGGCGCACTAGCCGGGCATGAGCTTGCGGCGCACCTTTTGCAGGTGCTGCGTCTCCGTCTCCACCAGCCCGCGGTACAGCCGCTCGCCGTGCTTGTTCACCACCATGTTGTATGCGTTGCTGCGGGGCAGGTGCGAGGTGCAGGCAGGGAGGACACGTTACACCAGCTGGGACGAAACAATGCAACGGGCTGGATGTCCAGCAGGGATCCGGGGTGCTGGATGCGCAGGCGCAGCCACAACCCCACATAACTGTGCGCTGCGCCAGCCGCACCGGTACAGCTCCTCAAAGCTGAGGCCGCTGGCATTGTGGTTGTTGATTTCGTGGATCGCGCTCTCCAGCAGCTGCCACGTGTTGTCTGCACGCAGTCAGCGACAGCCGGGCGGCGGCAGGGTTGAAATGGCTGCAACGGGCATGCTGTCGCATGAACCCACCGCTGCCGCAACACAGCCGCATGCCGAACCATGCATGTGTCTGCACACTCAAGCCCTGTCTGGCAGCGTTGCAGGCTGCATTATCCAGTGCAGGTGCTGCACGGGGCGGTGCCAACCAACTATGGCCAAAGGTCCATGCGTCGCCCGGTCACGGTGCAGCAGCAGCAATGCAGCACGCCTGCGCACCCGCATAATTTGGGTCCAACTTCAGCGGGTGCTTGAACGGCTCAATCTTAAACTGCAGCAGCAGGGGTGCAGCGAGTGGGAGCAGGAACTGCCGGTCAAAACGCGGACGGCGGCGGCACAAGCGGCAGCGGCGCAATATGGCCGCACGGTGCGTGCCACGGCCAGCTAGGTGTTGCGATCGCATGGCAGGAGTGTGCACCGTCGTGTCATGCGGCGGCAGCGCCAGGCGGCGGTCAGGGAGAGCAGGGCTGGCGCGGCAGGGGCCAGTGCCGGCCAGGCGGCAGGCCAGGAGGCTCCTGACCGGCGCTCACCTTCTTGACCTTCGACATCGTGACCCTCGGAAGCGCGGCCGGCCTTCAGGGGCGCCTCCAGGCTCCGTCTCTTCGCCGGCCCGCTCCTGCTCGCTCTGTGCTGCTGCCAGACGCTCTCCTACATCCACGGGGTGTCGGGGCAGCACGCCCAGGCGGCCCAGAGGAAGGCGCGCAGCCGGGCAGGGGTTTGCGCTCCGCTTTGGCGCTCAGGGGCAGTAGCGAGCTGGACCAGGGGTGGTGTGCGGAAGGGCAGATGGCGACTAGGCACTGGGGCTGCCCAGGCAGAGGTGGAGGCCAGCGCTGTGCGGCACCACGCCGCTGCCGCCATGCGGGCAGGAGGACCTGCACCCGCGTTCCTTCCGTGCATCCCACGCACCCAGACAGCTCAGGGCTGCCCTACACCCTGTTTGTCAAGATCCGTGCCCACAGCATCTGGCCCTCCTCGCTTGCCCAAGTGTACGGCAGTTTGCATGTCTGCACCGGTGAATGTGACGCACCGTGCAGGGGTGGGGGCTCCCATGACGATGGGCGGTGGGACAGCGCCGGAGTTCAGGCTCAAACGAAGAGGGGAGCATAATGGGGAGGAGAAAAGAAGGGATCGAAAGACGGGGAAGGGCAGGGAGAGAGAAACGCACATTGCACGGAGACAAGGGGGGCACACAGCGGGCGGGGGGCCAATGCGGCCCCAACCAGCACCGCATCTCACACGCCACAAGCAGGCGCACGGGACTGAGACGGAAACGGCCGGCCAGAAGGGCTGGCCGGGGACTAAGATACACTATTCAGGAGGCGGGGCTCCGGAGGGGAGGGAAGTGGGCGGCGGGGTGCACCGGGCTGCAAACCGCCGCCCGCCATGCGGCAGCCGCCCGGGGAAGTAGGGTGCCGATGCCGCCGTTGCCTCAAGCTCTGCCCGCTCCTCAAAGCGTCGGGCAGCCTCTCTCCCCGCCTCACGCCTCGGCGCCGGTAAAGTCCACGGTGGCCGCCTTGGCCTCCTCCAGCTTGAGGCTCTTGGTGACCACGTCAAAGCACTCGATCTTGTCGCCCGCCTCCCAGTCCTTGAAGCCCTCCACGGCGACGCCGCACTCGGTGCCCGCGGCCACCTCGCGCACATCGTCCTTGATGCGCCGCAGCGAGCCCAGCTTGCCCTGTAAAAGAGGGGCAGATAGGTGGGTGTGGGCGGGTGAGGATGGCTGTGTGGGGGGTAAGGCGAGTGGCGGGCGAAAGGATACTGCGGGTGCAGCAAAGCCAGCGAGGCCAAGTGGCGCTCAGGGCTGGGAGTTGAGCAGGTTGCTGTTAGGCCCGCCCTGCAGTGCAGGCATGCTCTTCCAAATCTCCCGTGCAAGCCCCAACAGCAAACCCTTGCCTTCGTAACCGACCCCGCTCTGCGCACCTCTGCGGTGACGCGCTTGCCGCGCTCTTTTACGCATCCAACCACTGATGCAAACCCCAACAGTGAAACCCAAACCAGGCTTTGCGCACCTCTGCAATCCCGCGCTTGCCACGCTCTGTTACGCATCCAACCACTCATGCAAACCCCAACAGTGAGACCCAAGCCAGGATCTGCGCACCTCTGCGATGACGCGCTTGCCGCGCTTGACGACCGCGATGGCGTCCTTGCGGAGGTAGCCGTCGGTGACCAGGCAGCCCGCCACCTTGCGGTTGCCGCTGCCAAACACGGCCTTGACCTCGGCCGTGCCCACGGACACGCGCTCCTCCACTGCACAAAAAGCAGGATGCAAGGAGATGCAATAATTGAGGCAGGCATGGAGCGGGTTGGGCAGGCCAGGCAGCAGGGAAATGCACTGCCATGCTGGCTGTGCAGGATGCCGTGCGCAAGGGGCCAGTGGGAAGGATGCGGCGCTGCTCCACAGCACATGACATGCTGGACATGACATGCTGGCCACGCACAGCAGGCACAGCAGGCACAGCAGCCTCAAGCAACCCTGCCCACGCACCGCTCTTCAGCCGGCCCTCCATCGCCGCACGGACGTCATCGATGAGGTCGTAAATGATGGAGTAGGTGCGCAGCTCAACACCCGCCCGCTTGGCGGCCGCCTGTGGGGAGGGGGAGGGGGGNTGGAGCAGTAGCGGGGTGAGAGTTGGTGGGTGCATGGGTGGGGCGGTGATCGGAAAGAGAGGATGGCCCAGCGTGATTCAAGGCGAGCCTTGCACCGCCCTTGCACAACCCTTGGCCAGCCCCCGCACAGCACTTGCATGCACAGGGGACAGCAAGCTGCACGGTGAGCACCCACCTGCACCGCATCCGAGGTGGTGACGTTGAAGCCCAGGACCATGCCGCTGCTGGCTGCCGCCAGGTCGATGTCGCTGGTGGTGATCTCTCCGGGCGCCGCCAGCAGGTACCGCAGCAGGACCGCGTCCTGCGGCAGCGCGCCCAGCGCGGAGCGTACCGCCTCCACCGACCCAGAGGCGTCGGCCTTGAGGATGAGGGACAGCCGCTGCTGCACCTGCTGGTCGCTGTCCTCATCGATGGAGGCCAGGGAGGAGAGGGTGACGCGGTTGCCGCCGCCGCTCATCTCAGCCAGCCGTTCCAGCCGCCGCGCCGCCTCAATCGCCTCGGCTGCGGGGCGGAGTGAGGGTGGAGGGTGGGGGTGGCGGTGWGGTGGGGMGCATTTCGGGCGGGTGGGGGTAGGGATGCGGGCCGCCCTTCAGAGTGGAGTGCTGAGCGGCCGGGCGGCTGGCAAGGCAGGGTGCTCGTAACTAAACAAGGTGCACACAACCGTACAGGCGGTGCACACAGGCACACAGGCGCCAGCGCACCTGCCACGCGCGCGTCGGCCTCTGTCTCATAGACCGTGAACTCGTCGCCCGCCTGCGGCACGTTGTTCAGGCCCAGCATCTGCGGCGGATAGGAGACGATGAGTGGGAAGAGGATCAGCGCAAGAGAGGAGGTCAGATTGGCAAGGCAGATGTGGGCCATCTGTGACGAAAAAATGGAGGGGCACATGTGGCAGAGCTTTTGGCCTGCTGCAGATGCCTCCAAACAGGCATGCAGAGACAGTGCTGGTCTGGACTGGGCAACAGTTGCTGCTCTCGGCATATTACAGTGCCGCCCTGTGCCGCCCTACAACGCCGCCCCCCATCTTCACTCGCCTGCACAGCCAGGCTGGGTCCCGCCTCGCTCACGTCGCCCTGGGGGTTGCGCATCGACCGCACCTGCATACACCAAGGGAGAACAGGGCGGAGAAGCGGCGTTGAGACGCAGCATGTGCAGTTTCTAAGGGGGTGGCTCTAGACTGAGAGCAACTGCATGATGCAGAGAGCACACGTGCAAGCTGCTCCATCTGAGCGTGCCACCCCACGGTGGCAAAACCCTGCCACCCATTGCCCTGCCCTCCCCACGCGCACCCGGCCGTAGGCAGAGCCCGCCTGCACCGCATCGCCGATGCGCAGCGTGCCGGCCTGCACCAGCAGGCTGCAGACGGCGCCTGCCTTGCGGTCAAGGCTCGCCTCCTGCAGGTTTGTGAGGGAACGGCGCAACAAGCAACGTTGGTATGCGGCAGACCAGCCAGACGGGAGTGCCCCATGCAAAGCGGCCAGACGGCCGTGACCCATGCCCTCTGCCGCCAACTCCCGTAAACGCAGCGCTCTTCAATACTGCTGACCAACGCACCAGCACAGTGCCGCGCGCCGCCCGGGCGGGGTTGGCCTGCAGCTCCTCCAGCTCGGCCACCAGCAGCACCTGCATGGATGATTGCGAAATTGCAATCCGTAACGTCAGGGGGCAGGCGCCATTGCGGTACAGGGTGGAGCTGCAAGTTGTTGTCAAGCAGCCCAGCACAGCGACTGGGTGCGTTTCAGCAGTAGCAGCAGCAGCAACAGAGCAGAAACAATGGTGTGATGAGCAGCGCACCGTCTCCAGCAGGCCATCCACGCCCTGGCCCTTCTTAGCGGAGATGGGCACCATTGGCGTCTTGCCGCCCCACTCCTCTGCAGGCAGCAGGTAAAGGCAGGTGTGGAGTTAGGCAACCAGGAGAAACAGCAGCAGGGAGGGCAGGGCAAGTGGCTGGCCAGCAGAGCGGCCGCTGGCGCAGCCGTAGCAAGCCATGGCCCCGCTTGCCCTGCCATACCAAGCGCAACCCAGCTGCACTCCAAACCAGCCCAGAAGGCCTGCTGACAAACCCACCAGGGATGAGGTTGTGCTCCGTCAGCTCCTGCTTCACGCGCTCCGGGTTGGCGCCCTCCTTGTCAATCTGCAAGTGTTGGTAAGCAAAGAAGAGATGAGAGCTTCCGGCGCTGCAAACAAAAATGAGCATTACACGGTCAACGCTTCCGCACGCGCAGGCCACTCCACCTACCTTGTTGATTGCCACCACGATGGGCACGCCCGCCGCGTTGGCGTGGCTGATTGCCTCGATCGTCTGCGGCCGCACGCCATCGTCCGCCGCCACAATGATGATGGCGATGTCGGTGACCTTGGCGCCGCGGGCACGCATGGCGGAGAACGCCTGGGTGCACAGGGGATGGATGGGAGTTGAGTGGAGGTGAGTGGGGGCAAAGAAAAGGGAGCAATGTCGGTGACCTTGGCGCCGCGAGCGCGCATGGCCGAAAATGCCTGCAAAGAGCAAGGGGGCGGGGGCATGGTTGATGGTTTGAAGGGCAGCGGCAGCGGTGGGGCGGAAACAACGCCGGGTGAAGCCATTATCCGAGCAGGAACAAATTCAATACACCTCTCCAGTACACATGAGTGTGCAGCCCTGCCAAGATTGCAACACCCCAGTATCACAAGCACACCTCGTGGCCGGGCGTGTCCAGGAACGTGACCTGCTTGTTCTCTCCAAGATAGTCCACGTCGCAGGTGTAGGCGCCAATGGCCTGAAGGAGAGGACCGCAGGAAGCAGGGCGGGGCAGGAGGTCAGGGGAGGCAAGGTGCACACACTGCAGGCGAGGGTCCCTGCATGAGACCCAAAGCAAGCAACGCAGCATGCAGGCCACCATCTGGCCGCAGCGCTCTGGGAAGCAGCAGCATCCCCGCCCAGCGGGAGCTGAAGGCAGCAGGCATGAGAGGCATCGGGCGCAGCAAGAGCGCACCTGGGTGATGCCGCCCGCCTCGCCCGCCGCCACCTTGCTCTTGCGGATGAAGTCCAGCAGCGAGGTCTGCACAAGCGAAGGCAGGATCGAAATCGAAGTTGGAGGGTGGCACCACGGGGATCAAACGCCGGGTGGGAGCATGATGAGAGCCCATTCGCAACCCAACAGCCGAGCAGCAGAGGTGGCTGCGGCAACCAACATCCTTCCGTGACCATCACCGCAGCTCAGCGCATCCAGCAGCAGCAGTACAGCCTGCACAGCATGCGCAGCGCACCTTGCCATGGTCGACATGGCCCAGAACCCATCAAAACAGCATGCACAGCAGCATACAACAGCACGCCCAGCATGCACAGCGTGCGCAGCAGGCCCAGCGCACCTTGCCGTGGTCCACATGCCCCATGACCGTCACCACGGGCGGCCGCGCCACCAAATGCTCCAGGTCCTCCTCATCAATCCACTCTGCAGCAAGTGATACACACAACAGTGTGATGCATCTGGCATCCAGATGGGTTTGATGGCTGCAGCAACTGGCGAGGCGTGCGCAACCCAGTGCTGCCCGCCGCCCGCAGCAAGCCGCCCAGTAAATGTGGCCAGCAGCAAGCACGTGACCAGCCGCCGACCCCCCTGACACAGCCTGCGACGGAAGTAGCAGCGCTGCAACTGTGAGCAGCGGCCACTGACCTCCCTTCTTGGCTCCATCCTCGGGCCGAGACTCGTCCCGGTCGAGCACATCCACGCCATAACCCTGCAACCAAGGATCAAGTTGGTAATAAGCATTGATGGAGGAAGTCTGGTGAAGGAAAGCGGGCATGGCGTAGCCCTGCAACAATCACCGCAATTCGCAGCAGCACTCAGAGCACCAGCCAGCCACACAGAGCAGCAGCAACGAGAAGGCTGTAGGCCAGCAGCCAACCAGAAGCAGCTGTTGCAGCAACCGGAAGCAAGTGCCGGTGGGCACAGCGCATTGTGCACCACGCCACGGCATACCAGCAGCAGCTGCTGCAGCTACTGACACCACCAGACTGACCTGGCCCACCGCCTTGACTGTGTCGGGGTCCAGCGTGGAGTTCATCTGCACCATGATGCCCTTCATGAACAGGAACTTGACAATCTCGGTGGGCTGCACCGCCAGCATGGCCGCCAGGTCCTGCACGGTCAGGCCCTCGGCGCCGACCTCGAAAATGTCCTCGCGAATGGCCTGCGCCAAGGAAGAAATCGGGCAGGGTGGGGTGTCTTGGTGGCAGGGCCATGCCGCGCGGCAGGGCTGGCTGCCAGGATGACACGAGGTATGCAGTGGCCTTGGCACACCCATGCAAAGCCCTGCACCGTCTTAAAACTACTCTCCTGCAATCAGTCCTGCATGCACTGCCAAGGCTCATTCTGCCATGCAGCAGCACAGCCCCATGCTAGCACCACGGCAGTTCATTCCCGCCAATACAGCAGGGCCTGCCACCACAAGTGCCACAACCAACCGTGCCATTGTCAGTACAGCTGCCTAGTTTGTCAAACCAACCTTCCTTCCAGCACACCCCTCTAAATATGTTTACCAAGGGCACCAGCTCGTACCTTGTTGGCCTCGCGCTCCTCAGCGCGCTCCTCGCGGCGCGACTGCCGCGCCTTGCGCCGCCCCTCGATGTTGATCTTCTGGTTCTGCTTCTTCTCCCGAGGGTCGCTCCACTTGCCGCCGCCGCCACGGCCGCCGCGGTCGCTGCCACGCTCGC
>JADXDR010000084.1:188474-246121 GCA_025026875.1 Chlorella ohadii
GCCGGGGCTGGCGCTGCCTGGCGCCGCGCTGCCGCCGCCGCTGCCAAACCTGTTGCCGGCCGGCGCAAAGCTGCTGCCACCCCCGTTACCGCCGCCGCTAGAGAAGCGCCCTGTTCGGTCGGGCTTGGATGCGAGCTCAAGTCCACCACCGCCGCCGCTCCCGTTGCCCTGCTGCCGTGCCTGCCAGGCATCCTGCCGCGCCTGCTTGGCCTCTGCACGCAGTGCTGCCTGCTCCGAAAAKTATTTCTCCTTTGAGGCGCGTGTGCGCGCGCTGGGCGGCACCCGCCAGATGGGCGGGTACCGCTTGGGCGGTTTCAGCAGCTCTAGCGTGGGCGGGGGCTGCGACGCGGGGCGGGCAGGGCAGGGAGGGCACGGAGGGCAGCAGGGCATTGGTTGGACGCCAGCCATGTGTGAAATGCACCAGAACATGTACCCTCCCAACATAAAGGGCAGGGATGTCGTGCACAGCAAGTTTGCAAGGCGATTGCGGCAGTGCAAGCGGTGGGCGGCGGCAGCGGCGGCGCCGGCGGCGGGCTGGCMCCMATTGCAGCCACAGCCCCSGTTGGCAGGGCCCTCACCTTGGTGGCGGGGACCTCAGCATCGGCCGGCTCCGCCTCAGCCACCACCGAGCGCACTTGCAGCGAGCGGGGGGCGGGGGGGCGCGCTTGGCGGGGCTGCAGCGCCGCCAGGCTGCTGCCACATTGCCCCAGGGCGGTGCCCAGGAACGACATGGCGTCTAGGGCTCTGCTGTAGCGGCCTCAGTCGTGCACCATAAATCGGCGAGTCGCTGGGCGGGGGCTTGCTTGTTCAGCGTGTTGAGCACCACAATCCCAGCCCATGCATGTGGGCGCCCATCCCGTAGACCGTTTTCCMCCGCCAGCTCAGCGCGAGCCACATCGCCAAGCAGCAGTGCCCGCTGGTTGCCCCGACCGCACCAGCGACACTGGCATTGCTGTCGGTTTTGCTATCGTTGCCCGATTGGCGCCGCGAGCCTACCCACGCACGCGCGCCTTCCCTGCCGTCCCGCCTGGCCAGCGGCAGCTCCCATCGCCGCTGCAGCAGTGTCCGCAGTAGCTTCGAAGTTGGTCTGAGTGCCGTCCCGGCAGCCAGGTCCCCGAAGCCAGCAGCAGCAGAGCAGCATGGCCGCTCCCGCCTCCCTGAGGGCCTTCACCGGCTTTAGGACGCAGGGTGCGCTATGAGAGGCTATTTGCGCTGCTGTGAGACGCCCCCTGCCGCTGCCAGGGCTGGGCCCACCGCCGCTGCCGCTGCCGCCGCCCACCTGCGCCGCTCACGTCCTTTGATCCGCCGCTGCCGCTGCTGTGCAGACAGCATGCCTGTGCGGCCGCAGACGACGCACTCGGCGGGCTTCTGGCAGGCATCGCAGCGAGCGGTCGCCAATGCCAGGTGCGGCGCAGCGGGCGGCGATGTCAGCTGTAGCACTCCCTAGTGCCGGGCCTGCAGTGCAGCTTCCAGCTTCAGTGGTGGTGCTAATTCAGCCAGAGGGACGACATGCTAACCGTTACTTGGAGGGATTTTACTGCGCTGCAGCTGCGTCTGATTTCGTCTTCCCACTCGGCCCCGCTGCCCGCAGGTCGGCAGCAGCAGCGGCGCCGCGGCGGCAGGTCACGCGCATGATGCCTATTGGCGTGCCGCGCGTGCCCTACCGCACACCAAAGGCAAGGCTGAGCTGGGCATAACGCTGGGGCTTGAGCTGCGGTTGCGGCTGCCAGGGACAGACTGCGGCAGCTGATGGAGCCAGGGTTGAGCAGCAGCTGGGGCTGGCCGCAGCTTGTCGGCAGCACCAGCAGGCAACGGCCGCGGGCGTGCGACGTGGCTGTGGTGCAGCAGATGATATGTTTGATTGTTGGCATTTGCAGCCATCACGAGCGCAATGGGATTCACATTGTTGCGCTGGCGGGTGTCTTCCTCTGCCCCAGATGCCCGGCCAGCTTGCGTCCCGTTCTCTTATCTGCAGCTGGCTGTTGTCTTCTCACGGCTGCCTTGCAGGAGGGGTCGTGGCAGTGGGTGGACATCTGGAATTGCCTGTACCGCGAGCGCATCATCTTCCTGTCCAAGCCCGTGGACGAGGAGCTGGGCAACCAGGTGCGGTTTTAAGAAATCACAAACTTGCCATGTGATACTTGCAGCTCGGCGGCTCTGAACGCAGCGTTCACGGCGCCCCATGCTGACAATCGCCCTCTGCACCAGCACTCGCACCGCACTGTCGCTGCCCCGCAGCTGGTTAGCCGCCTAAACTGCAGTCGAGCCAAATGCCTGTTACTGCCATTGCCCTCCCGCAGCTGGTGGCCACCATGCTGTACCTGGACAGCGAGAACAAGAAGGACTTGAACCTGTACATCAACTGCTCCGGGGGAGAGGTGCGCTCTAGAATGCACCTGTGCGGTATGAAATGCACTTGTGCCGTAGTGGGGAAGTGCCGCACCGGCGCCTGGTGGCGCTCTGCGCTTGGCAACGATCAGCCAAGCTGCCTTTTCCCTTGCAAGCACGTTCCCCCGGCTGGCGACCTGCGATGCCATCGCATCTCAAAGCCACCCGTCCGCCTGTTCGTCTGTTGCCCCATGCAGGTGGTGCCCTGCTTGGCCATCCACGATACCATGAAGCACATCAAAAGCGACGTGGGCACTGTGGGCTTTGGCGGCTGCATGGGCATGAGCGGATTCCTGCTCGCGGTCGGCAAGAAGGTGGGCAGCCCGGCATTTTTTCCATGCAACTGCTACGATTTCCAGTCTGGGCTGTCCGTAGCTGCACGTGCCCTGAGGGTGTTGCACCCAGCGCCACAGCGTGGTCAGCTAGCTTGCAAGTGTCCGCGCAGCTGTTGATTGTTTATCACCCACCACCCTTTCTATTTCCCATTGATGCAGGGCAAGCGGTACGCGCTGCAAAACACGCGCATCATGGTGCACCACCCCAGCGGCGCGGCACGCGGCCAGGTATGCTACGTCAGGGTTTCGTGGCAAGCGCTTGCTTTTGCGGCAGCTGGCTCCTTGTTCTGACCAAGGATGAGTTGCTGTGTTGCACCCCTGTTGCCTGCTGCCCATGGTCACCCTCAATCTTACAATACAGGCATCTGACATCAACCGGGAGGCCAAGCAGCTGCTTCTTTGATGGATTCTGGAACTCCCCATCTGACTGGTTTGCTCCCCTACTTGTTTGCAGGCGTCGGACATCAACCGTGAGGCCAAGGAGCTGCTGCGCATCCGCGACTACATGGACAACATCCTGGCGCAGGCCACGGGGCAGCCGTTCGACAAGGCGCGTACCCTTATGGAGGGCGCTTGATGTGCTGCAGTTGCACGACATTATCCTGACGCAGGCTGCTGGGCAGCTGCTCCGCCAAAGCTGTGTTTGCGCCTCACCACACTGTTTGCATTTGCCCTCGCTGCACTTGCGCAGGTGGCGCGCGACTTCAGCCGCAACAAGTACTTTGACACGTCGGAGGCGCAGGAGTATGGGCTCATCGACCAGGCAAGCAGCTGGGTTGTAATGGGTATAGCGCATCTGTGCGATGGGCACATGGGCTCATCGGCCGTGCAAGTGCCCAGCAGGCCGTTTTCAGCACGCCCAATCAGCCACCCCGTGTCAGTTGCATGCCTCTCCCCTGACACGCCCCCCCTCCCCGCTCTGCTAATAACACCGCAGGTTGTGCGACCGCGGCGCAGCGCCATGCTGGGTGTGTGAGCGGCTCGGCAGCGTTAGCGGCCCATTGCCGCCCCGCCCGCAGCACGCAGCAGCAGCGCCCGCAGCAGCAGCAGCAGCAGCCTGTACCATACTTATCTTGTCCCTCCCAGCATGCACACCCCACACCCTTCTCTCATCCCTCGGTCACATACTGTAGCACCGCTAGATTGTGGGCAGAGGGATAGTTGTGTGGCGGCGGCCGAGCGGCAGCTCCCCGGTCCAAGATCATCTGAAGCAGCTTTGCTCTTCCTCTCGACCCACTTGCTTGCACCGCAATTGTCCCACGAGAGAGTCGATCGTTTCGCAGCAACGCAGCAAGCAGAAGAAAGCACGCCGGCTGCAAACCGAGCCTGCAGGTGGTCTCAAGCGTAAGCAGCCTCCTCAGCATGACGATTAATGATCGATGTCGTTGCGGAGCGCCCATCCGCCTCCACAGCCGCCCACCGTCGCCGTCGGCGCCGCACGCCCCGCCGGCTACCGCTGTAGCTCCCGCCCCCTTGCCCTCTGACTTTTGCTCGGTTCAAACCCGTCCTGAACAGTTGCAGGAAATGGTGTCAGCGCGTGGCGTTGCATACTTTGCGCTGCTGGTCAGCCTGGCATCCGCAGTTGTGTGCGTCGTGGGGCTGGCCGGCCTGCAGGTAAGCGGGAAGGGGAAGGGGGAAGCGGGAAGGGGAAGGGAAGAAATGGGGAAGGAGACGCCACCTGACTTCTGGCTGATTGGCACAGGATGCTGCCAACTGCACTCCAGCGGCCTGTCAGCAGCTCCCCCGCTACCCACCAAACAGTGCTGCGCCCTGACCTGTCCTGTTCCCCCTGCTCCAGGCGCCCCGATAATTGCAGAGCGTGTGCCAGGATGACATCGACTCTCTGGTGCAGAGCCTGTCGCAGCGCACGGCTGCTGTGGAGGCGGCGGTGGCAGCGGCGGACAACAGCACGGTCGCGCTGTTCAACGCCACGCAGCCGCCGTTCCGCAACTTTGCGTCCACCCTGGCACAGAGCAGCAGCTTCATGACTTGTGCAAAGCGATACAGCCTTTCTTGGTGGGCATGGGTGCTGCAAGTGGTCTCACTCATCGCCACCCCAATCGCCCTCACCGGCGGCCGGCTGCCAGCCATGGGCCTGCCGCTCCTGCTGGCCACCACAGCGCTGCTGGTCATGCAAACCGAGGTGTGCACACGCTCGATGGGCCTCCGCTCCTACAGCCCCGCCGGCCAGGTGAGCAGGCATGACTGCCAGTTGCTGAGGCCTTTGTATTGACTACTGGCACTGCAGTGCCGATGCGAGTTGCTGAGGCCTGTGCATTGAGTAGGGCAGCTACTGTTGGGTTGCTGTGACAAGCTGCCCCTGCGGGCTTCCTGCTGCTGCCACAACTGGTTGCAACCTTCCCACACCACCCCCTGCTGCAGAGCGGCTGGGCAAGCACAGTGCTGGCGGGCTTCATCATGGCGGCAGCCTCCAGCTGGCTGCTCATCCTCAGCCTGCCGCAGCAGCTGCGTGCGGAGGAGCGGCGTCGGGAGCAGCTTGGGGCACTTGCCAAGGAAATCCAGCTGTGAGGCGGGCTTCGCATGAGCGCCCTGATGAGGGCCTATTGGTCTCTGTACAGTACATCTGTGTGCCATTCATCGCGTGTACACTGTGCCTTTTCTCGACCTGTGCACTCAACAAGCCATCAACTAGCAAACCATGCAGTGGCCAACCCCAGGGGACTGTAAAGCCGGCCAGCGCCCCATGACTGCAGTATCCGCCAGGACACTGAACTGCGTACCACACTTCACAATGTCCTGGCTATCATAATTCACCTAACAAAACTATCGAACAAGCAGCAGGTCTTTCCCCTGGTCTAATCACAGTGCCGGGCTCCCGCGCCGCTGTGCTGTGCCGCCGCCTCCCCGCCCAGGCGAGGCGGTGGCCGGTCGCCCCGCCTTGATGCGGCCCCCAGGCGAGTGCGGCAGCGCCGGCAGGGAGGACTTGGCTGGAAGCGGCTCACCGGCAGCGGCGCCAGTGCCAGCAGCAGCAGCAGGCTCTTCTCGGATGCCAGCCTCACTGAACTCAGATGTGCCCCTGAGCTGCTCCAGCGGCAGGCTGCCCTTGCTGCCGAGCAGCGGCGCTGGCTCATCATCCACTGCTGCCGGCATGGCACCCTGCAGGCGAGCGGTGCCCCCTANGCTCAGCGCAGGCGGCGCCAGCAGGGCACCACCATCCTGCATGCTGCTGCCTGTGGCCAGCCGAGTGCGGGCAGGAGACGAGGCCTCTTCCGCCTGGCTGGCGCCTGCGCTGCCGCTCGAGGCGTGCCCACGGGACATGCGGTTGATCCAGCTGCAGGCAAAACGGGAAATGTGTGTGTGCAGTCTGAGATTTCAGGCCGGCGTTGCATGGCACACNAAACGCAAGCGCAGCTGCTCCAAATGCAAGAAGTAGCAGGGCATGCCATGAATACCTGCTGCTGCACAACGGTTCATCTCATAACTGCCCCGGCAGCTGCACACCTGGCGGGGGATCCCAGGCGGGAGGCGGCGCTAGTGGAGGGCCGGCTGCCGCGCGGCGACGGCGGCTGCACA
Source organism: Chlorella ohadii (assembly GCA_025026875.1). Classification (NCBI taxonomy): domain Eukaryota; kingdom Viridiplantae; phylum Chlorophyta; class Trebouxiophyceae; order Chlorellales; family Chlorellaceae; genus Chlorella; species Chlorella ohadii. The sequence goes on from JADXDR010000084.1 coordinate 194,732, forward strand.
GCTGGCACCTGCACAGCTGGCACGTCTGCTGCAGGGCCGCTGGCAACCGACAGGCGCGAGGGCGAGGGCTCCCCTCCTGCTAGCCCTCCTGCCAGACCTGCTGCCGCTGGCTCCAGCCCCGATGCAACAGCAGCTGTCCAGGGTTGGGCTGCGTTGCGTGCTGGCGAGGCAACCGGCAGCTGAGTGTAGCGCAGATCAGCGGTGTGCGCCTGCCCTGCACTGCCGCTAGCGCCGCCGTTCCCGGGCGCCACAGCAAACGCAAAGGGCTGCAGCGCCGTGTCGCAGCTGAGGCAGCGGAAGCGCATGCCCGCAGCTGCAAGCAGGCAGGGATGGAGCACACATGTGGCGGCAGTCGGTGACCGCAAGCTGTGGTAGGAAAAAGCGAGTACGCGACGGCAACCGTCTTTGAAAAGCAGAACAGATCTCGGCAGGAGAAGGCATCCCCTGCCCGAAAGCAACCCTCACCTGGGCAGTTGGGGTCGGCGGCTGGGGCAGCTGCAGGCGGGGGTGCCATCGCCACCTTGTGGGACCGCAGCATGCGCTCCACATCCTCGCGAGACACCTTGCTGTTGACCTGTCACAAGTTGACAGGGTGGCAGCAGAGCATGCATGATGAGGTGGCAGGCTGCTGAATGTATCATCAAAGCAATCACAGAGGTCCTTGAAAGCCTTGCAGCTCTGAGCACATACAACTTGTTGAACCAGCAACAAAATCGCCAGTGTACGAACTTGTCTCACCTTGACCGACAGCGCCTGCACGTCCTGCTTGGTGGCCAACCGCTCCGATAGGCGGCGCCCAATCTCGCTGGCCGCTCCCCCCACTGCCTCGCTGACCTGGCGGAGGGAAGGCAACAGGCATATGGGGTTTGAATAAGGTGGGGTGCCCTGGAGCATTGCTTCCCGCAGCACCATGGCATGCTGCAGGAACGGCCGTGTCAGGAGTCTTTGCATCCAACGCCGCCCTCATCATCCTGCACCTGCTGCGCACCTGCCCGGGCACAGCCTGGCGGATGCCGGCCCCCAGCGCCTCCATTTGGGCCTGCAGTTTCTGCTGCTGCACCAGCAGGTGGCTCTGCAGAGGTGGTGGGTTGGGGAGGGCACACACCAGTGTGTGCTGATGAGCGTGCCAGTGATGTGCGATGTCACGGTGTGCATCGTGTGGTGCCATGCAGGTGATGGCAGGCAGCGCACGAGCGGCAGGGAGTGCAGTTCACGCCTGCACTGCATTTGCTACTCGACAGCCCGNCCTCGGGACATGCCACGACATGCCNAGGCAGTGCCTGCCGTTTGACACAACATGTGCACCTGCGCCCACCTGCAGCGCCGCCAAGGTGTCCGCTGAGCTGCCGCTGGACGAGGCGCGCACCAGGCGGGCCGCAGAGCTGCTCAGCTCCTGCGCTTCCTCCAGCGCGCTGATGCGGCGGGTGCTGGCCGCCACCTGCTCGTCAATGGCCGCCACCCGCTCGTCGATGGTGGCCACCCGCTCGTCGATGGCCGCCACCCGCTCGTCGATGGTGGCCACCCGCCCCTCCAGCACCTGGGCAAGTGCCGAAGGCATGGCGGGAAGTTTGGAAGGCAGGGTGTGTGAGGCACGTCCATCAGCTGTGGCCACAAGGAGAGGCGTTCCCCTAATCTCCCAGACTCTGAGTTGTGTGTGAGCGTGGGAAAGCAGCTGCAGCTGGACCGGCCACAAGATGGAAGACAGAACACGGCTAACCGCCTCCAGGATCGCTCAGGTCTGCATGCTTGCTGCTTGCTGCATGCTGCTGCTGACCCTGTCAAAGACAGTCGAGCTCAGCTGCTGCAGGCCTCACCTTGATCTCTGCCACCGGTGTGCCAGGCACCTGGCCATGTGCAGCCGCCGCCGCGGCTTCTGAAGCGGCAGCCGCTGCCACCAAAGCAGCTGCCGCAGATTCTTCCACTGCATCGATGCGCTCGCCGCAGCGCTCCAGGCCGGCAGTGGAGGAGCTGCGCAGGGCCTGTAGCTCCTCTTGCAGCGAAGCCACCTCGCTGAGGGGCAGAGAGAGAGGTGTGGGCCAGAAACAAAAATGGGAAGTGGGTTGAGGGAACGAGCACTGCTGAGCTGCTGGGCAGAGGCAGCCGCTGGGAAAATTGACGGCTGCCGTTGGTGAGCAGCAGCTGCATCCATGCACCCGCATCGCCGCTCCACAGCTGCTCACCCCTTGAGCCGCTCCTGCTCCGTGACCGCCTCCGCCAGCGAAGCTTGCAGCTTCCACCTGCAGGCGTGAAAAGGGGAGGCACCTCACCGCCATGAGCAAAGGGATTTGTTGTGGCAACCCAGCAGGCGGCAGGCGCTGCGGCAGGGCATAGCCCAGTTGGCAACGCAGCACGCCACGTGCGGATGTTGCGGGATGACGGCAGCCTCTGCAGTGCAACCTCAGCCGCCCCCGCCCCTGCAGCCTCACAGCAGGCCGCTGGGCTTGAGCGAGGGGCGCTTGCGCAGCAGGTTCACCACCTCCAGCAGGCGGGCGCCGGCGGCTGCAAAGGGAAGGTTGCACCAAACACTGAGCAGTCGAGGCATCCACAGCCAGCAATGAAGTAGCAGCTGCTCATGTTGCCGAGGGCCTAGACACATCGCCCCCCTGCTCACCTGACTTGGGCCGTGCACCTTCGCTGCCATGAGCAGGTGGCTCTGCGCCGGCTGGCTCCACAGCAGCGGCATCCAGCTGGGCGGCTGGCGCTGGTGCAGGCTCTGCTACAGCATCTGTGGCAGCAGCCTGCTGCCCTGCCGCTGGAGCACTGGAGCTGGCGGGCCGTGCAGCAGCTGCTGCAGCGCTGCTGGCAGCTAGCTGTGCTGTGCCGGCGAAGTCTGCTGCCGCCTTGCCTGGCGTGGCCTTGCCTGCAGCCTTGCCTGCCTGCATGGCGGCAAACAGCGCGGCTGGCGATGGCACTTGGATGGCAGGCGAGCGCGTGGCAGCTGCCGACGTGGCGGCTGCAGCACCGGCAGATGGTTGGGCACTGGAGGAGCCGGTGTGGTGGCTGGTGGGGCCTGCCAGCAGCGGCGTGGGTGGGGTGTGGGTGCCACCTGCCACTGCTGCTGTTGGCTGGATTTCTGCCAAAACGGCCCACCCCCCGGCTGCCTCTCCTGCCACCTCGGGCTCGCCATCCATGCCGTCTGCAGGAAGGAGCCCTCCATCAGCGGTGGCAGCTGAAGTCCTGCTACTGGGCCCGCCGCTCCTGCTATGGGGTGCAGCGCGAACAGAGGTCTGTGCTGCCGCCGCACGGCTGGCCTGGCCAGAAGTCTGCGAGGCGGGGGAAGGCCCTTGATCCTGCTTGGCAGCTGCTGTCGCATCTGTTGCTGCTGGGGTGCTAGCTGCCGCGGCGAGGACTGCCCTGCTGGCCATGCTGCCGCTCCTGCTAGGCTGCTGGCTGCGCTCGCCATCCGCAGCTGTCACAGGCTCGCAGGCGGCCGCTGCATTCTCGCAAGTGGCTGCTGCCGCTGCATCACCACCCAGCATGCCGCTGCCTGCCTCTACTGGAGCACCGCTGGTGTCGCCGCATGTGCCAGGCGCGCCTGCAGGCTGCATCACTGGGGGTGGCACCACGCCTGCGGCTCCCTCCACAGCTGGTGTAAGGCTGGTGCTGCCCTCGCCAGCGGGCAGGAAGCTGTCGGCCAGGTCGGGCGCCGGACCAGCCAGTGGTGGCGCCCAGCTGGGGTGCGTCGCTGAGTGCGCCGGAATGCTGGCATGCGGTGGCGCCACCTGCACAGAAGCAGGCTGGTGTACATGAGTGCGGTGCCTGCAGCATTGCACATGACACAAGATGCACGCATCGAGAGGGCGCTGCTGCTCTGCCCGTTGGCCACAAACGCACCCACCTCTGGTACCGCCACGCCGATGAGCGATGCAATCTCGTCCAGGGCTGCCTKCCGGCCYGCCMYSTTSCTGGCGCCSTGCMGCCGGCTCTCAMGSSCAGCTRGGCSGKCMTYGSCGGCGGCCCGCGCCTCCTCTTGCTGGCTGCCGAGCTGGGCGGCGGCAGTGGCGGCGGCGGAGGCGGCGGCATCCAGCGTGCCCAATCGCGCCTGCAGCTCGCCGATGGCGGCGCTCTGGGCCCTGAGCGCGCCAAAGAGCAGCTGGAGGACGGCCTGCGGCGGAGCGGGGCGAGCATTTGTGCGGTTGGCGAGCTTGTGGGCGCGCAAACGCTGCACGCATCACCTTCGGTATCCTTCTCTTGCCTGCAGCGGGCTCTGCAGGAGCAGGGGCTGCGCCACCAGAGCGGCGAACTCCGCCTCGCTCGGCTGCAGGGCCGCCATGGGCCTGCTGTGGCGCTGAAAAGCAGCTCAGATGTGCAGAGCTGTGACAAGATGGCGCGGCGGCCAAACAAGAGCATGCATGGGGCGGCGCGGCATGTCGGGCATCCCCTGCCGCCTCCCGCATGTGTCTGCTATCTTGCCGTCCTACTGCCATTCATATCAGTTTGCAGGCCTGCACTTGAAATGCAATCCGAAACGAACTAATGCTCAGCTGGGCTCGCTGTCGCTGCCACCGGCGTCGCTGCCGCCCGTGACACTGCCGCCGCTCTCGCTGCTGCCGCCGCCGCCCTTGCCGCCGCCGCTGCCGCCGCCGAGCGACAGCGCCTGTATCACCGCCTGCAGTGTTGAACAGTGTGTGCAAACTTGCATTCGTTGTTAATCCGAGCAGTCGCCGTTTCTGTGCCGCCCACTGGCGGGTGCAAACCAAACAATTCCGGTCAGCCGAAGGAGCACCCACCTGCTGCACCGAACGCAACAGCTCACATTGCCCAGCCACCCCTGGCTGCCCCAGCCAGCACCCACCTGCAGGTCCGAGATCTCCCGGTCCTTGCGCATCAGCTCCTCGTAGTGCAGCTTGAACACGCTGGCGCTGCCCTCCACCTCCGAACCGAGCTGCCTGCGGCGGGCAGGGTGTGGGGCACAGCAGCAGTCCGGTGATGGCGGTGGCAGAAGCAGCAGAGACTGTGTTGGCAGCAGCAGCAGCAGAAAGGCTGGCCGCCATTTGCGTGCAGGGCTGCCTGAGCAGCACAAACATCAGATGCCATTGCAAGAGCAGGGCTGCCTACCCACCTGCATCGCTCCTCAGCCTCTGCCCGGGCCCGCTCGCTGGCCTCCAGCTTCACAACCAGAGCCTGCACCTGCTGCTCCAGCTCCGCTATCTTGCGCTGCTGGCCCTGCAGAGGGATTGAGGCATGCGGCAGGATGCTAGGTTGCTGTCCGTTGGCAGGGCAAGATGGCTGCAAGGGCGGCCGGCAGGCATGTAGCAAGGTAGCAGCAGGCACCGAGGGCGACGAGCGGCGAGGCGGGCAGCTCCGGTCCAACTCCCTGCTGCCTTGCCTGCAGCGCGGCTGTGAACTGTGCATGCGGCAGCGCCTGCTGCCACGCCTCATCATCGAGGTAGAGCGCGCCGTCCAGCTGGTTGATCAGAGAGTCCAGCGTCTGGGGAGGAGGCGGAGCGGGGGAGGCGGCGGTGCGGTGTATGGCTACACAGACCGGGTCACCACCAATCGCATCAACAACAACAGCATGCCTGCAATATTCATGCGCTTTTGACAAAACCTGGCAAATAGTTGAGCCCTCTGAGAGCGCACCTGCTGCGCGGCCTCGACTTGCTGCACAGCCGCCGCCCACCGCTGCGGCAGCGGCGGCTGGGGCGGCGGCACCGCCTGCATCGTGACCTCCACGTTCGGCGGCATGCGCCTGCTGCGTGATCAGGGTGAAGAGCGGCTGTAAGCGGCGCGCGAGGCTGGGCGCGGGTCGGAGACGGGCAGCGGAGCAAGGAGAGCAGGCTTGAGTGCGCAAATATGCGATCTCAAGCTGCTGCGAACCTCCCGATCGGGCCGGCGAGGCCCAGGAGGCTGCTGCCGCCACCGCCGCCAGCTGCCGCCACGCGGGCGGCGCAGGCGGGAAGGCCACTGGTCGGAAGCCCTTGGGGATGGCTGCAGCGTGACGGCACGTGTGTTGGACGCTGCTGCTTAACACTTCGAGGCATTCAGCAGTCAGCAAGCATGGCGGCAGTCTGGCAGCAGCTGCAGCAGCATGCCGACGTGCCGGTGAGAGTTGCCAAAACGAGGCGCCCCTGTTCGCTGCTTCCAACTTGGCTTGTTCTTTAAAAAGAGACGAACCACTGCGTCAAGACTCCACTGAGCTCCTCCTGCGCGCTGCCTGCAGGGCAGCCCCACGGCGGCCGCCGCCGGCGGCACCGACCGGCTGGTCCGTGCCACGCAAACCATGCAGCTAGGCGACTGGCGCGCTGCGCAGAGCCTGCTGAGCGCTGAGGCGGAGGAGGCTCCCCAGGGCTGGCTGGCCTACGACCTGCGTGCGCTGTGCTGCCTGCAGATGGGGCGGCACCAGCAGGCGCTGGAGGACGCAATGCGCTGCACCCAGCTCAACCCTGACTGGTGCGTTGCTGTGTGGGCACACGTGTGCGCACTAATTGCGCAGACGCGGTAAATAGGAGCGGCATGTTTGAAGGAAGGTCAGACCAGCTGCACTCCCAGCGGCAAGCGTATCCCACCAGTTGGAATGCAACAAACCCTCCACGCACAGGGCGCGCGGCTGGGCGCGGCTGGGCGCAGCGCAGCTCTGCCTAGGCCATTCACGGCCGGCCCTGGCTGCCTACCAGCGGGGCCTACAGCTGGACCCTGATAGTGCTGAGATGCAGCGTGGCGCGCAGCTGGCAGCGGCGGGGCAGGCAGGGGTGGAGGACCGCCGGCGGGCGGTGCGCCATGCGGATGGCGATGTGGAGTAGAAGGTGACAAACGGAGCAAGACCAAGCAAGAGGCGCCACTGCCCGCTGGGAGAACACATCAGCCATGAATAATGCAGCCTTGCACCAGGCGCACACCATTAACACGTCTTTTGAGCACAGTACAACAGCTCTGGGTTCTCATTCGTGCACTTCCTGTAACTTACAGCTGCATCGTTCATGCCAGTGAGAGCTGCGCCCGCACGCCGTCTGCTGCCGCAGCGGCTGCCGCTGTGGCCGCTTCTTTTTGCGGCTGCCATCCCACTCCGGGGGTCCATGTAAAGAACTGTGTTGTTGTGAGCACAGGCCCTGACTGATCCAGCAGCCAGCGGAAGGAAGCCCGCATGTCTGCAATTGGGCGGGCGGGAGGTGAACAAAGGCTCAGCAGCATCAGCGGTTGCTGCACGCATGTGGCCCTTCTGCCCCGACCGCCCAACACACTACAGGCTCCATCGCACATGCCCATGCCTATCTAGACGCACCTTCGCAGAAGTGTGGCGGCTCGTGCTGCGGACTGGTGCTCCACTGCTGCAGCAGCTGCTCGTCCGGCAGCTGCGCCAGGTGGGCAATGTGCCACAGCACATGCGCCAGCGGCCGCCCCTGCCGCAGCACCAGCCGCATGCGCCGCGTGGAGGCGCAGTACACGCTGCGTAGCGGGCTGCTGCTGCCGCCATTGCTGCAATTGCTGCTACTGCCGTCTGCACCGCTGCCACCGCCAGCCAGGGAGTAAACCCACTGGCCCATTCGGGCGGGCAGCAGGGGACCCCGCTGGTCAGGCCCTGGTTCCGATGGATAGGCTGTGAGCGTCCTCAGATCCAGCGCCAGTGCTGTGGCGCGAGGGGCACCATCTGCCGTTGTGTTCTGTGCGCCGATGCAGCACAGCTGCACGTGGATGGCTGCCTCACACTGCTCCAAGAAACGCAGCAGGGAGCGGGCCACCTGGGGGCAAGGGTGTGTGGGAGCGGCAGGCAGGCAAGTTACAATACCGCATGCGGTACTGCAAAGCATGGGGCAGCGCAGGCTCAGCGTCAGGGGTGCATGGCAGACGCGGCAGCAGCACCCCACAGCGCAGCCCGGCATGTGCTGCCCGGCCGGCGCACCTTGGCCCCCGTGCCGCGGCCATCGCCATAGGCTCCCACCAGCCACAGCCTTGCTGCCGCTGCACCCAGCCCCGCCACTGTGTGCCGCAGAGCAGCTAGCGAGCGTGTCGTGCTTTCATCGTGGTGTAATATGCGAGCGATTGCGGCAGGTGCTGCTGCTCCTGGCACCGGTGCTGCTGCCGCCGCCGCCGCTACCGCCATCGAAGGGCTGCTGCTCGGCTCGAACGCTACAAGCGCCGCAACGAGGCAGGTGGTGGCATCGCTGCTGCAGAGCAGCGCGTCTTCGTCAGCTGCGCAGGTGGCCTCCTCGCCTTGGCAGACGTAAAGAAGCTTGCGATTCGCCGGCAGCGGGGTGGCGGCTGCAGCAAGGAAGCGCTGGGCGGCCGCCTGGAGCGCCGGGTGCTGCGGCAGCAGCTCTGCACTGACCGGCTGGCCATCCACCAGCAGCATGGGCTGGGCTTTTGTAGGGGATGTAGGGGTGGGGGCCGGCGTCAGGCTGGTGTGTCGGCGGCAGCACCGGTGGCGGCAGTGGTGGCAGCCACACCAGGCGCTGCGGGGCTGGCGGCGCTTTGATCGCCTTGATGCACCTTGGCGGAGTTGTTCAGGGCCGCAAGGCTATGCTGCGGCAAGCTGATGGACGGGCTGGGAGGCAAACTCCCTGAAACGAGGGGTGGCGACAGTGGCGCGGTGCTCTATCAGCTTGCAAATCGTCTAGACCCTCTACCATTCAACAGTGGCGGCAAGCAAGCCTAAAAGCACGGCCTGCGCATCAGGGTTCTCATGCACTCTGCCTTGCCCTCTTGCGGCACACAGCTGCTGAATTGAGGTCTCTCAAATCTCCACGACCCGCCTGTGAAGCCTCCCCAGCAGCGGAGCCCCCAAGGTTGGGAGTTGGAGACCAGCGCGGCCACCTGCCGCCTTGCCAGGCACTCTCCTGGGCACCACAAGGAGCGGGAAGCCCGCCGAGATGACGATGTCCTACTTTGGCGGCGCGCGGCGGCAGCCGTCGGCGCCGCCTGCTCCGGCGGCCGGCGGCAATATTTTGTCGCACAACCCGGCGTGCATGCCCGGATGCACGGTGTACACACCTGGCAGCGCCTGTGTGCCGCCAGCCACGCACACGGCCGTCAACACGCGTGCGCCAGGAGCCTGCCTAGTGCCGCGGCCAGCTGAGCGTGCGGCGCAAGAGGCGGCAGAGGCGGCCGCCGTCGGCACCTCCATGTGAGGGAGAGGCGTGTGCAATTTTTTGCCTGCCGTGCCTGTAAGCGGCTTGCTCAATTGATGTCACCAATCTGCATGCTTTTCTCCACAACACTGGCCCTGCGCAGGTACAAGGCTGCTTTCCAGACCGACCCGACGCACGACTGGACGGCGCTGCCACGGGCGCGGCGGCCGGCGGCGGCTGATGCAGCACCCACCGGTGCAGCTCGAGTGGTTGAGGCAGACCGACTGCCGCCCTCCACCTACCAAGAGGAGATGCTGGGGCGGGTCAGCTCTGGAAGGCAGCACGCCGGCGGCCATGGCGGCAGCGCTTCGGCAGGCGCCTCACCTGTTGCACCTCGCGGCCAGATGACGGTGCGCCCCGGCTATCTTACCACAGCCGCCGCCGCACAGCTGCCCATAGCAGAGAAGTATGCCGCGGCCGGACCCCTGTCAGCCGGCAACAGCCCGCTGGCAGCTCAGCGCGGCGGCGGCAGCTTCAGCGCTGGSTGCGGCAGCATCAGCCGGGGCGGTCGTTCGGCCAGCCTGGCCACAGCCGGCGCCGGCGCCGCAGCGTGCTTCACAGACCCACCGCTCTCCGCTGCGCCTGCTGCGCGCCCCGCCAGCGCCGGCGCCCGCAGCAGCTCTCACAGCCCAGTGGGCAAGGAGGATGCTTTTCTGTATGCTCTTGACCAGCACTCGCGGGGCCGGGTGCCCGGCTGCACGCTGCACAAGCCGCGGCACAATGTGAGCCTGGAGCTGCCGCCACCCAGCAAGCTGACCACCTGGGGAGCCGCCAGCCAGGCAGCGCTGCGCAGGTGAGCGAGGAGAGGAATTGGTGGTTGCATCAGTGGTCGGATGACTTGGTTGGGCTGTTGAGGGTGCCGCCCTGCGCTGTGCAGAACCCGGCAGGCAGTGACAGGCGACGACAGATGGCAGTGTTGCTTGGCGCCCCGACCAGCCAGCTTACATTTGAAGCGCTCTTAGCACCCCTTGCCCTCTGTGTTGCACGCCCCCCGCAGACCACCGCCGCCGCCGGACAGCAGCCACGCCATCAATAGCCGCAAGGGCCTGCTGGGCTTTTTTGCCGCGGGCGGGGCAGACCACGTGTCTGAGCAGGGCCTGGCGGAGGTGAGCTGTGGGGGTGTGGGGTATTGTGGAGCAATGACTGCCTGATGGTGTAAGGCTTGGAGGGGTCGGTCAGCATAGCGACAGAATGCCAGCGGGAACGCCTGGAACCTTGCCAGCTGAGCTGGTTTGCCACTGGCGTGGCGAAAGCCGCCCATGGCACCCCGATCAGCAGCTGCCTGCATGTGGCACTGCCATGTGGGCAACATCTTGTTCCTCGCATAGCATCATTTAACCCAGCCGCCCTGCTGCTCCTCCTTGCCCTCCTGCAGGCGGCGCGCTACCATGAGACGGTGCGCCCGCTGGAGGGGCGCATGCGCATCCCCCAGCCCTCGGCCACTGCACCGCGGGGTGCCAAGTTCACCGCATAACCTGTTTGTGTTATCTCAGACTTGCCAAGACGGTGGGACAGTTGGAAACAATGCCAACCCGATGCTGCAGCAATCGTGCTGCTTGGGCAGCAGCGGCGGCTGGACCATCAGCGAGCAGTTGGCTTGCGAATGTATTGACCGACTCCTCTTAACTTGATACTGATTGCCATCTGTGTGCGGCAGTTGCGGCATTGATTTACAATGATGTGGGCAAATTGGTACAGTATCGACATGTAACGAGCGCAGCAACTAAAGGAGCTGCAGCAAGCAGAGCAGGATAATATGGCATGCGTTGCTCAGTAGTCGTCTTCATCCAGTGCATCCTCATTGTCATCGGCTGCTCCCTCTTGTGGCTGCCCCGCCTCCCGTGCTGCCGCCAGCGCCTGCAGGCCGAGATCGGGGAGCATGGCAGCGGTTGCAATCAATGCTTGCAATGACATTCACTGCCACCACTGCAGCCGGAAAGCCCAGCGGGCCTGCAAGTTGAGCTCCAGTGCACGAATACAGCACCAACAGCTCAGCTAAAATGGCACCAACTGCCCCCTGCTCACGTCTGTGTGCTCCAGCAGCCGCTGCCGCATGAACTCCCCCACCGCTCGGCACCCCGCCACCGCCAACTGCAGCACCTGCGGAAACGAGGGTGGCGGGCAGGGAACGCCGGATGTGAGGCGGCGGGGCGGGCAAGCAGAGCTTGCGAGGCAGCTGGGCAGGGACGCCGGCTGTGAGCCGGCTTGGCAGATTTGCTGCCTTGCAAGGCAGCTGGGCACGGGACGCTGTTTCACAGTCTACCCTATTCACCCACCTCTTCAAACGTCTCTATCGCCACCCGGCTGTCCTGCTTTACTGTACCTTTGGATCAACTCTAAACCGATACCAACAGTCACCCACCTCTTCAAACGTCTCTATCGCCACCCGGTTGTCCTGCTGCAGCAGCACCACTCGGTCGTCAAAGTTGGGGTGGATGGCAACTGCCACATCGGGGCCGCCGCCAGAGTCCTGCAGGCAACAGTGCGTCCAGGAGCACAGCTTACTGGCCCAGTGCAGCTGCTGCTCGAGGTGCGCGGGTGCATGGCAATTGCAGCAACCGGGCCGCTTCCGCCGCAACCCTGAAACAGCCTTAGCAAATGAACACCAATCACTGCAGCACGCACCTCCACATAGTTGAGATCCAGCAGTGCCGTGCTCTCCAGATAACCAGCTGCACACGATGCCAGGATGTCCCGCATGGGAACCGCCGCTGCTGCAAGCGCCATAAATGCTGCGTTGATGCAGGCGCAGCGCGTGCCGCCATCGGCCTGCGACAGAGGCATGGATATGCGAACAGCGGGTGTGAAGACGCAAGGGTGCCAGCTTGCTTCTGCTACCCATTGCCACCTGCTCCTCAGCCCGCCTCTGCTTCCCACCCCTGCCTGCTGTGTGCACGTTCCGACTGCCTACCCCCACGGCTACTCCACCCCTCTCAAGCTGCCCACCTGCAGCACTTGCACGTACACGTCGATCTGCGAGCGCGGCATCAGCTCAACCAGGATTGTCTGCTCCAGGCAGTTGCGGATCGCCTTGGTGATCTCGGTGGCTCGCCGGTCGCCCTTGCCACGCCGCCGCCGCTCGCCTGCGCAGGTGCAAGGTGGACAGCTTAGCTGGGCTGAGCACACATGCCGCATGGGTGGTGCCGCTGTGCATCTCAGCTTGCTTTTCGGATTGCAGCCAAAGGCTACACAAAACAGCAGCTTATCAAACACAGCGCACACCTGTGTGGAAGGACGCCATGGGCCGTACTCGCACCTGACCAGGCAGCGTGACCACAACACAGCGCATCATGCAAATGATGCACAACAGCTCCCACCTGTGCTGAAGGAGGCCATGGCATACTCGCACTTGACCAGGCAGCGCTTGTCGTCCTCCTGGCTGCGTGTCTCCACAGGCTTGGGGCCAAACACAGCCGCCAGCACCTGCATATGGGCAGCAAGGCCATGTGATGTGTGCCGCGCACCATGTGAAGCTGCTGCTGTGGCAGGGGTGACACACACCGACGCAGGCACAGAGGCGATAGCAGCGGCATGGCCGCAGACGGGCTCGGCAGCAGCACACTGTCCGCTCAAAACGGCGCACCCTGCCGGCTCCGCTCCACACACCTTTGTGTTGCCCATCTCGAACATGGCAGAGCCATCCGCCGAGGCCAGCACCCCAAGCTCCGCCTTCAGCTGCCGCAGCTCCTTGGGCCGCCTGGCAGGGAGCAGCGACAGCGGCAAGGCAAGCAGCTTGGCGGCAGCAGCAGGCGGCGGCGGCAGGCGGCGGCGGCGGCATGTTGGCCTGCGGCGGTGCGGCGCGCTCCACAGCATCCTCTCGCTGCACCACCACTCATGCATGTGCTGCTGCACGCAGCCTGGCCGCGACGAGGCCATGCACCGCTGGCGAGCACCCGCAAGGCGCCTTTTTAACGGCCTGGCAAGCCGGAACGACATGTGACATACCTGCCATCGAGGCGAAGCCCCTCGGGCGAGACGTACTCCATCGCCCGGGCCGCTCCGCACTGCCGCCCACTCCCGACCGCCTGTTTTGCCCTTCTGGCGCGCCTGAACAACTACGATTGCGATCAGCAAAGCGATGTGCAGCTTTCAGGGGCGCCGCAGCAAGCGTCGAGGGCTGGGAAGGGGCGGCGCTTGTTGGCGGCCAGCGCAGCAACGGCATCAGGCAGGCAGGAGCCTAGAGCCTGCCAGGCACGCAATTGGGCGCCCTAGAAGAGATCCTGTCGTGTTCAGCAGGACACGGACGTCACAGGAGAGCAGCAAACCTTGACTCCAGGGCTGCCCCCTGCTGGAGAGCCCTCGCAGCTGGATGGGGCCGCCGCCTAGGCCCCTGTGGGCTGCCTGGGCCCCTGTGGCCGCCCTGCTCTGCGCCGCAGGTGCGCCTCTAGGACTGCTCGGCGCTGCTCAGCAGCCTGCCCGCCCAGGCAGCAGCCCACCAGGCGCTGGGAGGGGGTATGAACTGAGCAGCCGTGCCTGCTCACCTGCCTGGCCCAGCCGCCGCCGCTGCCGCCACCGACCAGCCGCCCCCCTGCCCCCTCTGCTTCCAGCGCTGCTGCCGCCTGCTGCCGCTGACATCAGTCGGCCGGGAGGAGCAGGGCACGCCCTGCTGTTTTCGGATCATGGCGTTGTGATTGAGGGATTCAAAGACCTGGGTGAGCGAGGTTTGGAGGCAGGGCTTTCTCTGCCATTGCCGCATCGCCCAGCGGCAACCTTCTGGATGCTGCTTCAAGCGCCGCTGAATGTCAACGCGTTCTGAGGCAACCTTACCTAGCATGCTTCACCCCCAGCTGCTGCAAAGTGAGCTCAGCACTGCTGGTGGCCACGCTCCCTCCCTCTTGCCCCGCCCCTGCCCGGCCGCAGCATCTGATGCCTTCACTTTTGAAGCCTGGCTGTCCACAACTGATTACTGCCACCCCTCGGCAATATTCAGCTACGCTCTCGACAGCAAGGCGGAGGTAAGCTGGACGCGTGTGCATCGGCAGCTGTTGTGTTACCCTGCAGCGCTGCATGCCGGCGGCTGGGGGCGTGTGATGCGGGCACGTGTGCACAGTGGCGGCAGCGCACGTTCCTCCCCAGTGCATGCGGCGCACTAACTGCTGCGGCGCTTCCCAAACCTGCTGCCCTGCTTTGCAGTCCCAGTCCCAGCGCACGGCCGACTTCAATCACTTTGTGAGCCCTTCTGCGTGCAAATCAGCTGCCCTGCTGCGTTCATGGCTCCCGCCCAGCAAGAGCGGCAGCCACCGGTGCTACGCTTGGCGAGAGAGACCAAGATGCACTCGTGGCTAATTTACAGCCAGCATAATAGAGTTTGAGGAGTGACTGCCTAGCCAGCTGCTCACTGTTTGCCTGCTCCTGTATCCCTCCCTCTCACCCTTCCCAGGTGATCTTCGACCCCGCCCGCCTGGCCGCCTGCCACGACTTTGAGTACATGTGAGGCTGAACGAACGGGCAATTTAAGACTTCCAATCTTGTCTCGCTGCTGTCCACATGTCTTCATGCCTGTTCCTCGCTGTCACGCTCAGCTGTCCCTGCTGCCTGCCTGCCCACCTTCCCCATCACGCCTACCGCTCGCAGCGATTTGATGCCCGACCCTAACAGTGTGTCCTGCTACGCGCACTTCAAGACTGCTCATGAATTTATACCGCTTTGATGTTTTTCCACTCGCCGCAGTGACCTGATGCCGGACCCCAATGGTGTGTCCTGCTACGCGCACTTCAACGCCACCCCCAAGATGCCCAGCTTTGTGGAGCGGGACGGCAGGTGGCACCACCTGGCCGTCACGTGGACGGCGGCGGGCAACGGCCTGACGCAGGTGGGCAGGTAGCTTTATGGAAAGTAGTTGGACATGTTGTGTAGGAAAAACCGGACAGCTCACGCATGTGTGGGCACGCCGCTGTGGGCAGGCAGCGTTCAGATGCTCCGCGAACGTGGGTGCGCCTGAATGAGGCGGGAGGGCAACACAAAATGGCGGATGTGTGTCACGCAGAGCAGTCCGATGACCCGCTCACAACTTCCCCTTCCCGCCAGATCTACTGGGACGGCCTGCTGATCGCCTCTGCCGCCACCGGCCAGACGCGGCCGCTGCAGCCGGGCGGGGCGCTGATGCTGGGAGCCGAGCAGGACTGCTACGGGGGCTGCACCGACAGGCAAGCCAGGGCTGCTTGAAGCCTGCTGGGACGAGCTGCGGCTGTGGCTGTGGCTGTTGGCTCGTTTCAACCATCCATTCACCTGCTGCTGCTGTCGACACGCTGCTACTGTTGACACGCACCATCAAATGTGCGCGCTGCAGGGGCCAAGGGTACCATGGCTTGATGGACGAGGTTCGGCTGTGGCGCGTGGCGCGCAGCCAGGCTGACATCCTGGCCCACATGCGGGACAGCACGGGGCTGGACAACAACAAGGTCAGTGAATGTCCAAACTGCCTCTACGCGTAGCGTGGCAGTACGGCGGCAAAGTCATGGCATGCCCGCTCACCTTCTGCAGCTGGCCTCATGGCGGCGGCCCTGTGCATCTAGAAGCCTGTCTAGCGTGTTTATTCACATTGCGTGACGCACTGCTGCAGGACCTGGCTGCGTATTGGAAGTTCAACGACCCCGAACTGAACGGCATCTACCGCGAAACGCTGATGGCTAAAGATTCCAGCGGGCGCGGCAACGACCTGCGCCTCGTCACGCTGCCGGTCGCGCGCAAGGAGACGATTGAAAAGGTGGGAGGGCGACTGCTGCTTTGCTGTTCAGCATTGCTCCGCTGCTCCGGCGCTCTGAGAGAATATTTAAGTGGGCAGGTGGCGTGTCGCTGCTGCCGTGTAGCGGAGTCTTGCTTTGCTGCCCGTACCCGGCACTTCAGCTGTCCGCCTGCCTCATCTCCGCCTGCCGCCCCGCCCCGCCCTGCCCCCGCCCCGCCCAGCAGGGGTCCAGCCGGCTCGAAGCGGGCGCCATGGCTTTCCGCAACAACTATGCCATGCAGCAGGCCTTCAGCGGCATGCCGGACCGGTGAGGGGAAAGGGGCTTGCAAGTGGTTAGGCTGGGCACAGCGTGCTGCTCAGCACGCACAGCGTGCATGACATCCACGACGTGGCCTTGCTGCTATCGCACCGGCAGCTGATGGCACTCTGCTTCTGCCTGCAGGGACATCACTGTTGAGTTCTGGGCGCGCACACCCGCCTACTCCGCCCGCAACTCCACCCCCGCCTCCTACTCGGAATTTCTTTCATTTGCCGCCTACGCAAGGGACGAGAGTGAGTGGGTCTGTTCACCTATAAAATCTTTTGCGCCAGCAGTCGCAGTGTTATGTGCACGTCAAGTTTGCCGGGTTGAACAGCTCAAGCATCCACTGCCGCTGCTATCCACTGCTTGTTGCTAGAAGTACCGATCGACAGCCTCCCCCGCCCACCCTGCAGGCGGCCCCTCCTCAACAGTCTTCCTGGACGATGCCATCCTGATTGAAAAGTACCTGGTGCGAGCTTTATGTGCCTGCTGCTGTGGCGGCAATGATTTTTGCTGCCGGCGGCGTTGCTGCTGCTGCTGCGGCGCTGCCGCCGTTGCCGCCGCTGCCGCCGCTGCCGCCGTAATGCAAGGTCAGCACCATCAACCTCGCTCAAGCTGACTTGTTGATTCGCTTGCAATCCCTGCTGGCAGGATGAGTACCAGGGGAGCCACTGGATCGACTACGAGACTTTTAGTACCCGCGGATCCATCAGTGTTCACATCAACGCCAACAGGTGCGGCGGCAGCAGGGCGGCGGCACCGCCGTTGGCACAGCATGCACAGCAGCAGCGGCGGCGCCGGTACCAAATGCCATGCATGGTGCTGTGGCGACAGGTGCCTCTGGTGTTCTGCACCACCTCGCCTGGGGTACAATGCATTGCCGACCGTGGTTTGCCACCCGCCCCTGCAGGGAGGGGAACGGCAAGCGCTTCGACCACTGGATTGACTATGCCGTGGGCTGGTGAGCTGCCCTGCGATGCAAAATTAGGCGCCGATGCCGTGTTTACACCAACATGCTGCACATATCCAGCGAAGCGCTGTCGAGGCGCAGGCTGCATGGCACGTGCCCCGTGGCTGGCTGCCCTGCATACAGCTGCCCAGACACACTTGCAACTGACGAAACTGCCACATCATCTGCCAGGGTGGACAACCTATGGCACCATGTGGCGGTGACGTGGCACTGGGAGAGCGGCGAGGTGAGTGCAGCTGCGAGTGGGGGAGGGTGGGAGCGAGCTTGAGGGCGGCCGGAGGGAGGCATGGCGGGTGGCAGGCAGGATCGCAATGCGCTGCACTGCATTCACTCACTGCCTTTTGCTCGCCATGCCGACTTTCTCTATGCAGGTCAAGCTGTACTTTGACGGCCAGGAGCGGCAACCCTTCTGGGTGTCACGGGCAGGCGAAGTACAGGTGAGGTGGTAGGCGTGTGTTTGCTGAAGCACCAAGTTTATCTTGTCAACTGATATCCGCATAGCCACAGGCCACAATGTAGCTGCAGCAGCGCCAGCAAGCACATGGTCATCTGGTAGCTGTTTACACGTGTCTCTTTTTGTCATGCCCCAAGCAGGCCCGCAATCCTGACCGCGGCGGCGTGGACTCCCACATCGCCGCCCGCACCAACCGCAACACCAACGGCTCGCTGGTGCTGGGCCAGGTGCAGGACTGCTTTGGTGAGCTGAGTCAGGCATGGCTGTGTTGGGTGTGTGGAGTGGCGGCTGGGCGGGTGGCACGTGGCAGGCGGCAGGCGGCCCGCCCCATGCAAACCGGTTTTGCATGTCCATGCATGCTTGCCCCATCAGGCCTATATATGGCTGCTCATTACTGCCCCTCGCAGGAGGCTGCTTCTCTCCCCAGTACGCCCTGCACGGCGACCTGGCGCAGCTGCGCATATGGGACCGCGTGCTGACCAAGTGAGAGGGCATATACAACCGGCTGGTTTGGGTGGTTGCGGCTCTGTGGTAAGGCAAACATGCATGGACTTGACATGCGCCTACTGCATGCCATGCTGAGCATGCTGAGCACGCTTGCAAGCCGTTTTCGCTCTCCGCAGGGAGGATGTTGCGGCTGGCATGTTCACCGCGGATCCTCCCAACAAGCAGGGCCTGGCAGCTGCCTACAGCTTTGGTCCGGAGGATGTGGAGAAGACTGCAGATGGAAGGGTAGGCATGTGGCAGCTGACTGGGTTTGGCGACAGCATGTGATTGGCATGACAACTGCAGGCAGTCTCAAGGCATGCATGGCATGGCACCCAAGCCGGCATGGCATGGCTTGGCACAGCATGAGATGGATGGCATTGCAGGGAGGCTGGACGGTGCCATGCCATGCCATGCCATGCCAGTGCCATGCAGCGCTCAACATCTCTCAGGCGGCAGCTGCTCTTACCCGCCCTGCTGCCGCTCTACCCCAGCAGGGTCACATCCGCGATGGCCACGGCGGAGGCGCCAACCCCCTGCTTCTGGGAGCCGACGCTCCTTCTTGGGTGTACAGCACTGCCCCACTGGCCCAGCCAGATGGCAAGCCGGTGGCGGGGCCTACCCCAGGCAGCGCTGGGCACGCTATGTTCCTGTCGGACCAGCAGGTGCGGCATGAGTGCATGTGGCCAGGTTTGTGGCTATCGAGCGAACAGTCATGAGCGGTGGCAGCAGCACGGCATGCATGAGCAGCAGCAGCATGGCATGGCATGGATGAGCGGTGGCGGCGGCATGGTATGCATGGAGCGCCATTTCTTGCCGAAATGCTGTTCTCCTCCCATCGCTGCAGGTGCTGATCCTGAAGAACTTCAAGGACATGCCGGCCGACGAAATCACCGTGGAGTTTTGGATGCGGTCCACAGGTGAAGCTTGGCTTGCAGGCCAGTAGTGGTTGCCTGGTTGCCTGCAAGCCGCCCACCGGCATGGCATGGCATGGCATGGCACGGCATGGCTGCGCATGGCACGGCGTGCCAGCGCTGGGCATGGCACATCACGACATGGCAYGGCACRGCAYRGCMTGGCCTGGCATGGCATGGCATGGCATGGCATGGCAGTGCAGGCGGACCCGCCGAATCAGTGCGTGCTTGTCAAATCACTTGTTTGTCTCCTGCCCTGCCCAACCCCATGCCCGCTCGCAGACACATGCCGCAAGGGCGTGCCTTTCAGCTACGCCGCCCAGGGTTCGGAGTACGAGAAAGCGGGTAGGTTGCACAACCAATTTGCTTGGCGTGCTCTGTAAACTGGCAACCAGTTGGTCCTGCACTGGTGCCACGTAGGTGTGCGACTCGACTCAACCAGCCTGACCGCACCTGCTTTGCCTTCCTGCTCACAGACAGCGGATCCCTGCTGTTCAACTGCCAATGCAACTCGTGCCTGAGCTTGGTCGACCGCCCGACAGGCTCAGTATCATCCTATCATTCCCATTCTGGCTCCTGCAGACAATGCCTTCCTGCTGTTCAACTACAACTCGTGGGGCGTGAGCGTGATGGAGGACGAGGGCGGCTTGAGTGATCATCTGAGCGGCCTGGCATCCACAGACGGTGCGCGCTGTGATGGCGCCCCATCGGTGCAACTCCTGCTTAGTTCCGCCGCGCGCAATGCCTGCTGTTCTTAGCTTTGCTCACTCGCGCATGCCATGTGCAACCCCCATTGCAACTGCAGGACGCTGGCACCACATCGCGATGACGTGGCGCAGCTACGACGGCCAGGTCAAGCTGTACGACAACGGGCGTGAGGTGAGGTGCAGCGTCGATAGGTTTGCAGAAGTAGAGTGCCCTAGTAGCAGGAGGCGCAGCTGCTGCCCCTGCCGACCTTCAGGCGGCAGGAGCGGTAGGCGGCAGGGTGCCCAACTGGAGCGCTGCCCGTTCAACTCAGCCGTCAAACCATCTCTGCCGGTGCTTAATCATCTGTTGTGATGCTTATGCCCTGTCCCACAGCCTTTCATCGGCTCTCAAACCCTGCACAGGTGTGGTCGGTGGTGCGGGGGCGCGGCAAACGCCTGCCGCCGGGCGGCACTCTGGTGGTGGGGCGGGAGCAGGACTGCGAGGGCGGCTGCTTCGACTCTGATCCAGGCAAGCCGAGTCTACATTGATACAGTCGTGTGTTGTGGCCAGTGGCACGGCAGAGAGGCTGCCTATGGTTTGTGGACAAGATGGCGGCAGGCTCAGCTTGGGGGCCCCCAGTTCCCCCTCAGCTTCCGCCTTGTCGCTGCCCCGCTACTGCCGCCCCGGCTCAGCTGGCGGCTGAGCAGCCTGTTGCTTGCATGACAGGACATAACATTAATTGCTGCATTCTTGCTGCTGCAGGCGCAGCGGGTGATGTCCAGGAGGACTGGCAGCAGGAGTACGGGTCCCAGGGTGCGTGAACGCAGTACGATGTGACCGCAAGAGCAAACGGCTGGGCTGGTTGAAGCACCAGCCCTGCCGCTGAGACTCTCCGCCGGGTGCCCACTTTCTTGCATGGGCCTGGTGCCACCTCGCTGCTGGCGCTCCCAATAGTATCAAACTTTCTTCCCCCGCAGACTTCTTCGGCACCATTGACGAGATGCGAGTGTGGAGCAAAGCCCGCACGCAGCAGCAGGTGTGCTTGCTCACAAGTTATGCTGCATGAATGCCATGCTTTGCAGAGCAACAGTTCCGAGCTGCTGAGTCTCCCAGATTGGGCACTGCGTTGACACTGTCACTGGTTGGTGTCGGTAGCATTCGCAGCAGGCTAAAGGCTGACCATTGACCGCCTGCTGCTGCCGCTGCCCTGCCGCTCTGCAGATCCAGGATGGCATGCGTGCCAACCTGTTCAGAAAGGTGCGCTGCTGCAATGGTCGGCGCTTTGGGATGGTTCCCCTTCGGTGCCCGTCTGTAATGTGCGGCAATCTTGACTGCCGGACTGCTGCCTGCCCCTNCCCCTCAGCCTGCCCTGGCCGTGCGCTTATCGCCATGCATTGCGTGTTGCTTTACCGTGCAGGGCGTGACGGGGCAGTCCTTTGATGCTCCGGGCGTGGATCCACATGACCCTGACCTGGTGGCATACTGGTGAGGGCTCAGCTGGCGCCAGGATTAACAATTGCCGCCACTGCCTGCTACTGGCTGTTGCTGGCTGCCTCTTCTGTGTTGCATCGTCCCCAGCATTTCATTTGCATGCTGCGCACGCTGCTGGGCTGACGCCCCCTTGGCGGGTATGCGGCTGCCTTGCAGGAACTTTGACGAGGGGGAGGGCTGGACGGTGCACGATATCACCGGGAAGGTGGGTGCACTGAGCTGCTCTCGACTGTTGATCAGCCGCCAAAGCCTCGGTGAGGCAGGAGCTTCCGGCAGCGGACTGAACGGCGCTGTGCGATGTTCTCCTGTGCTTACTGATGGCTGCAATTTAGCTGCCGCCCCCCCTGCTCTCCTGCCACAGGGCCACGACTTGCACGCTGTGGAGACGCCGCGCTGGGAGGTGGTGCGCTGGCTCAGCGTGTGCGGCAACGGTGCGTGGCAGCGGGGGACAAAATTTACATGCCATGGCTGTGGGGGAGTGCCCAGCACGGTTGGCAGCAACAGCAGAGGTAGCGGGCCAGGCTGGACACCTGTGGCCGCAGATACTCAAGACGCTGCCTGCGGAGTGGCACAGGCTTTCCATCTGATGTTCCCTGCTCACGCTGCAGCTCCTGCACCTGTCGACATTTCAACTGCAATGCAGGCGTGCTCGAGGGTCTGGAGGAGTGCGACGACGGCGACACAGACGATGGCGACGGCTGCAGCGCGTCCTGCATGGTCAGCTCACCTGCCCAGCTTTGCTGACACCTTGGGCTGGCGCCTGCGAGACTCCGCCTGGATTGGCTGTCACTCGTGATCCAGCAGGACAGAACAAACAGTGCCATGTTGCCTAGCCCGTGTCACTACCACGGCTGCTCCCGCTTGCAACCGCAGGTGGAGCCTGGCTGGAGCTGCACCCCCACCAGCCCCTCGGTGTGCACCCAAGGCGGCGCACAGCCACACAGCATCCCCTCTGACCCACACCTGGGCCCTGATGCACCCCCGCCCAGCGGCGGTGGCGGCGGCACATCCAGCGGGGGTGGCGGCTCTCCACCTCCTGCTCGCAAGCACCACCGCAGCGGCTGGGCCATCGCCGCCATTGTGCTGGCGGCGGTCGGGGCAGCCTGCGCTGTGGCGTACGCTGGCAGGGAGCGCATTTACGACAACTTCCCTCAGGCAAGAGCCAACGCTGTGCTTAAAAGAGCAATGCTGGCTTGCCGTGCGATGGCGGGCCCGGATGGTGTGTATGGCTTGAGAGGCCTGTATGGAACAAATTGCCAGAAGAATCTAGCTCCATCTGTACCACATTGCCTCTCCAGGTGGAGCGTGCTGTGAGCGCCACAGCGCACGCTGTGGCCTCCCGCCTGCCCGGCCGCCGGCACGCCTACCCGTGGGCAGGTGCGTTCCTGCTGCTGGGCTGGGCTGGTGCTGGTTGGTACAGCCAAAGATGAAAGCTGTGCCTGACACGTGGCTGCTCCATTTCTCAACCAATGCAATGCAGGCGACCTGCCCTACCCAGAGTTGGAAGACGATTTCACGGCGCTCCGCCCCGCCCCCACGCGCGGCAGCTACACTCCCCTGCCGGCCACAGCGCCGCCCCCGGCTGCCCCGGAGCAGCCCTGAGGTTGCGCGATGTTGTTGTCTGACTGATCGGATCTGTATGACTAGACGTGCTTTGGTTGTGTCTTGTGCATTGCCCTTGCGGCAGCGGCGCCGGCAGGAGTGAGAGCCTGTGTCATATTGTGTGTGCCTGCTGCCGCTTGTCTACACCCATTGCAAACAACCGCATGTGCTGTAACAGATACATCACTCCAGGAAATCTTGCGGCTGTAGACGGTGCCAGATGAAAGCACAACGTTGCTGGCGTGCCCCTGCCTCGGGAGGATCGCCGCCCGCTGCCGCCGCCGCAGCGCAGCAGCTGTCCACCGGTCGTGCCGGCCATTCTCGCGTCGCCTGTCAGCCTTGATTCGTGAGGCGGTGATCAGCGCAAGACCCCCAGCTGTTGCAGGGGCTCTGCCCGCCTTTCGGGCGGCCGGGCGCCCACCGGGCGGTGGCCGGGGCGCGCAGGCCACAGCTCCGCTGCATCGCGATAGGCAGTAGAACGTGATCAGCGGCTCAGCGGCGTCCGTCAGGCTGGCGTTGACGGCGGCGGCAGTGGCAGCGGCAGCGGCGGCGTGGAGTGCCAATCGCAGGCAGCCGGCCACCAGCAACAAGCCANGGCGCTGCCATGCCGNCNCCCCGCCTGCCTCTTTCGAGCTGGAGGTGGTCAGCCGGGAGCTGGTCCAGCCGACCGGCGAGGCGGCATGCTCGGGGGAAACGCTGCTGTCGGCCTATGATGCCCTCACCCTGACCACGGTGAGTCGCTGATGGAGACAGGCGGCCGCGCACGTCCTCGTGCTGCCTGCTGCCTGCAGCAGTGGCTTGCTTTGGCTGCACACAGCATGCATGCGCTTCTGGAAGCAGCACTACTCGTTGTTGAAATCGCTGCTGCCACACCTGGCCTTCTGTTTGCCGTTGCACCCCATGCAGGCCACAGTGCGGGCCTGGGGCTTTCGCGGTGCTCGAATGGATGCTAGTGCGTTAGCAGCAGCGCTGCGAGCAACGGTCACTGACCTGCCCTTTCTGGCGGGAAGGTGGGTGCTGCTGCACTGTGTCCCCTCTGCTGCCGCTGCCGCTGCTGCTTGTGACGCCCGCACTGCGGTGCGCTGCAACGGCATGCCACCGCTGGCTGGTGCTGAAGCCTGCTCTTCTAACTTGATCCCTCCAGCATCCCCGCCCCCCCTGATGCTGCCAGGCTGGTCGGCCTGTCACTTTGGGACCCTCGTCTCGGGGCTGTGTCCATCCGGCACACCGGCGCCGGCGCCCTGCTGACTGTGATTGAAACAGATGAAGCCGGGGTGGACTGCATGGGACCGGACACCTGGCCACGCAGCGGCATGACGATACAGGACCCGGCGGTGCCCTTTTGGATTGAACCGCTGGACGTGGGGCGGCGGTGAGTCGGAGGGCAGCGGTGAGAGGGAGGGAGGTGGAACTGTGCCGTCTTGCTGGTTTCGGGACTCCCCAAGGCATCTGTCCTGTCTGGTTTGTGTGGCACAGCAGATGCATCGCTTGAGGATGCTGCTGAACGATGGTTGCATGCGCGCAATGCCTGCAGTCAAGCCCTGCTGTACCACAAACTGCAGGCTGCTCAATGGGAGAGGAGCCGCTGAGGAAGGCACACCACTTGCATGCAGAACCAGTGGCAGACTCATTAGAATGTATCTGATCGCCGCATGCAGGCTGCTGGCCGGGGAGGAGCCGCTGATGAAGGTTCGGCTGACCAAGCTGGCGGATGGAGACATCCTGGCCATCACGCTGTCCCATGTCATCACAGGTGGGCTGTTTACGGCTCGATTGTTTGGCTCCAGAGCTAATGGATCCATCGGTTGCCCTGCTGCTGCTGCTGGACCAGTTGGCAGGCCACAATTCTATTGGTCGTGATGATGGCAGTCCATGCCTGGTGCATTCGCACATGGCCTGCAGCATGAAGCGGCTCGGTTCACCCTGCTTTGCTGCCTGCAACCTGCGCCCCGCTGCAGACGGCATGCGTTGGCCGGCTCTGGCTGCCCACCTGGCGGCCCGCTACCGCCAAGCGGTGGCGCAGCGACAGCTGGGGATTGAGCTGCCCGAGAATGCGGCAGAGCTGCTACAGCCCTGCGATCGCCGCCTGCTGTGTGCTGCAAACATGGCGGGAGAGCTGCTGTGGTGGGCTGGGGTGCACCTGCTGTAGCAGGGCAGAGCAGGAGCTTGCTGGGGCCAGGGATTACAGCTTGCATGCGCATCTGTTCAGGAAGTGGGAGAGGTTGTAGGGTGCTTACCCCTCCTGCTTCTTTGCCATTCCCCCTGCCGCAGGGACGATGCCGCAGCAGCCAGCTCTGCTGCCGCCGCCGCAGCGCCGCGCGTGGGCCCCTCCCTGTATGGGGCCTGGCAGCTGGCCAAGTTGTTTGTGGCTGATTCCAGGCAGCAAATGGAACTGTTGATTCTGCACCTGCCGCAGCAGCAGGTGGCGGCACTGAAAGCGCTTGCTGCGGGTGAACTGGGTTGGAAGAGTGGGGAGGCGGGATGGGCAGCTGGGCATGCCAGGACATGCTGTAGCGAGTGTGGATCGCTGGAAGGGCTGGTAAAGCACCTGTTTGTGACAGCGCCAAAACCGTCTACCTTTCGTTCCTCCAACCCCGACAGGCTGCAACCCGCAGGTGACGACGGGCGACGCTGTGCAGGCGGCCGCCGGCCTGCTGCTGCACGCTGTGCTGGGCCGCCCGCTGCTGCCGGTGGCGCCGCATGCCATGGCAGTTATGGTGCAGCTGCCCACGCCGAAAGACTACTTTGGCAATGCAGGTGAGCGGGTGCAGTGTTTGCCGATCATCCACTTGCACTGCCGCTCTGGGCTGCTTGTTGCGCCGCCTTGCCATGCCCACGGTGTGAAGCGGTGGAGTCCAGCAAGCTGCTGCATGGAGCATGGACAGCAGTACCAGGGCCAAATCCTCCTGCCAAATGCACCCACAGTGCACATGCTGCGTGTGAAGCTACCTGCCGGCACGCCCCAGCCGGACCCAGCCGATGCATCAGGCGCGCTGCAGGCGCTAGCAGCCGCCATTCGGCGGGCGACAGCTGCCTTCCGTGGCAGCCTTGAGGAGCAGTTGAAGGTAATGGCAGACACAGAGGCGCTCGTGGATGCTCCCGTGCACCACACCCTCTCGTGGCTGGCCGCCAACCGCATGCCGCTGCTGACGTGCACCACCAACTATGTGCCCGCTGCCTCGGTGAGCACAACGGTGGACGGTTAGTTGGAGGGATTGCCGGTGCAGTTGGCACATATATTGTTTCTCTGTCTGTGGAACAGGAGTTGAGTGGGATCTGGGCAGCGGCGGAATCGCCTTTCCTGGTCGCTGCCAATCCAAGACTGCTCATAGCTCCTTGCCCACCCGGCCACCTTCCGTCCACCCAGGGCATCCATCTGGGCCTTGGCCAGGAAGCGACTTATTCTTTCGGCATGACAACGCCCCGTGCGCGTGACATGGCTCTCATCCGGCCAGCAGTGCAGCCCTACAGCGCAGGCCTGTTCATGCAGCTGTGTGTGTCGCCCGAGCAGGCGGCGGAGCTGCGCCGCTCGCCGCTGCTGCCCGCGCTGCTGCCGCTGGCTTGCTGGGTGGGAGCCAGCTAGCCGCTGTGGATGGTTGTGTTGCTGCTATTGCCGCCTTTGCTCTTGCCTCACTATTTGCTTTCCGAACATGTGACACTACACTAGGGTGTGCACCGTGCGCCGGGCCTACTCGTCCAACCTGCCATCCGCCCTGTGCCATGTCTCGTTTGCCTTTGCATTATTGATGTGAAACCCNTTTTGATTTGTTGCATTGCACTCGTGTAAAGTTGTGAAATTGTCAGTAGCACGAAGATGTACGTGTACTGGTGCCTTTCGCTGGCAGCATGCAGCAGCAGGCTGCGGGGGCACAGCAGCGGTGTGGATGCACTGCCGGCGGGAAGTGGCTGCTCAGCTTCCTTGCCCGCCGCTGCCCTCTCTGTCCAACCCATGCATCAATCAGTATAACCAGTGGGCTGGGACAGAAGGCACCTACTACATTGGCAATTATATGCCACCAGCACGAGACAAGGTGCTCGTTGGACCACGCTGCTGCCCGCCAGCACCAGCTTCGTGAGTGTGCCGAGCCAGCGGCAGAGCGGCGCTACCGGCTGCTGCGGGCGCTGCTGCCGCTGGCCTCCTGGGTGGGGTCCAGCTAAATGCATGCATCATTGCTGCGTTATGATTATACGCTAAATGCTTCTCGAAGCCTGGCAATCAGCTGCAGGCATGGCGGCATGTATGGGACGCGCTCACATGCTGATGTGGCGGCGGCACGTCGCCGTCGCCTCGGAGCGACAAACCTAGCAGCTGCTCCCGTCAGGCCACCTTCGCGCGCTTCCGGCCCCTCGCACGCGCTCTCCAAACCTCCAACAGCAAGTCATGGCGTGCTGTTTCGGCGCTCGTGAGGCGCCGGAGAAGGTGCTCGTCCGCAAGCTGGTGCAGCCGCTGGCCCTGCGCAAGCAGTCGGGCAGCAATGGCAGCAGCATGGCGAGCAGCACGCAGCTGAGCGAGCTGGACACGCTCAGCGCCCTCTCCGCCACCGCCCGTGCCTGGGGCTTTGCCGGCGGGCGGCGATTGAACGCTGAGGCGCTGGAGGCAGCACTCGCTCTCACGCTCACAGACCTGCCGCTGCTAGCTGGGCGCCTCACTGGCCTCAAGAAGCTGCGGCTGGCCAGCCTGGCGATTGCTCACAGCGGGCGCGGCGCGCTGCTGGTTGTGGCAGAGCGGCGGGGGCTGACCGTGGCGCAAGCCATGAGCCCCGCAGGCTGGCCCAGAAGTGGGGTGACGGCTGCCAACCAGCAGCTGCCATTCTACGTTGAACCGCTTGACCTGGGCCGCAAGTGAGATGTTGAAAATGAAGCCAATGGTACCTGCTGCCTGCCTGGCATGCTTCAGCTAGCGTGCCGCTTGCGCTGCACCAGCCGCAGCAACTGTGCCTGCTGCACTTCCGCTGCCTGCCGCCAGCGGCTTGCTCCACCACTGCTGCCGTTGCCAACTGCACGTCTGCTTGCGCCTGCTGTGTAGGCTGCTCAAGGGCGCTGCCACACTGATGACCATTAAGCTGACTCAGCTGGACGATGGTGACATCCTTGGCATCAGGTGAGCAGTCGACTGCCAATCAAGCTTGCTGTCTGGAGCTGGCTGGAACTGCTTAGCGGTGGCTGCGCTACAGCCGCCACCTGCCCTGCTGCGGTGCACTGCGCTGCACATTCAGGGCCAGCACTGCCAGTGCCCCACTGGTGCGCTTTTCAGCAATCCACCAAAAGCGTGCCTGCCTTACTGCCCTCCCGCCGCCCGCAGCATGTGCCACGCCATTCTGGACGGCATGCGCTGGCCCGGCCTGGCCACTCACCTGGCTGCTCGGTACCGCCAGGCGGCGGGCGGCCCGGCTGCTGACCCCAACGAGCTGCTGCACCCGATCGATCGCTCGGTGCTCAGCCTGGAGCGCTACTTGCGGTGAGCGTTATGCGAATGGCAGCGAGCTGCAGAATGTAGCAGTCGCGGGTGCAATATCTATGCGTTTACCGGTGTGGATATCGATGCATGATGCCATGGCAGCGCCCAGCAGGCACAGCGCCTTGCCAGCCGGCTCGCGCTGTGCAGCCATCCACACTGCTACCCTGAGCAACAGCCAGCGACCCTCCTTCACGATGCCCTGCAGTGAGGCTGGGCTGGAGGGCTGGAAGCCCCCCAACTCTGCGGCTGTGCGCGGCTCGCTTGCCGGCTATTGGCGGGCACTGAAAGGCCTCTCCAGCCGAGCACGCACTGCCAACGACCTGGCCCTGCTGCACGTGCCTCAAGAGGGGGTGACGGCTCTCCGGGCCATGGCTGCTGGTGAGGCGTCTGCTGCTGCTGGGCAGGGCGGTTCANGCCTGCTGATCTGATTGCTGTGGCGCGACCACAGTGCTGCACAGCGAAGCATTGCGTCTCGTTGCCTTTGCACAGCAAGAAACATTAATGTAAGTGCCTTTCCAACTTCCTCCCTCCACCCGCAGTCGGCAACCCTGCAGTCACCACCGGTGATGCAGTTCAGGCGGCAGCTGCCCTGCTCATCCACGCCGCGCACCGCCGCCCGCTGCTGCCGGTGGCAACCCAAGCCATGGCAGCCATGGTGCTGCTGCCCACGCCCAAGGACTTTTTCGGCAACGCTGTGCGCATGCTCAGCGTGTCCCTGCCAGCTGGCACGAAGCAGCCTGCTGAGGGCGATGCGCTGGGCGCGCTGCGTGCGCTGGCGGGGGGCATCCGCCAGGCCACGATCCGCTGCAGGAGTGACAAGGTAAGCCAGAGATTGCGGTGATTKGRAMGATACGTGCGGTGCCTTGCTAAGAAGAGGAGCGCTGCTCAGGAGCACCGCATTCAAGCATTGCGCCATGCACTGCTCACCGCCCGCCTGCCGTTGTGGCTGCGGCTGAGCTGCTGAGATCGGTTTGCATTCACCTGACCCTGCTCCCTACCCTGAGGTGCAGGAGGAGGTTGCCCTGGCGCTGGCCGAGGCGCAGGCGCTGGCGGGCGCCCCCGTGCCGCGCATGCTGTGCCACGTCTTCTCAGAGGTGCTGCCCCACATGCAGTCGGCCACCAACTACGTGCCCGTGAGTGGTCGATTTGAGAGTTTAGTGGAGTTGAGTTGAGTGTTGAGTTTTTCGGCTGATGGGGAAGGGATGCAAGGCAGTTGAGGGTTGAGGGCAGGAGGTGTTGTTTCACTGCCCGCCAGTCATCAATATTCAGCCGAGCATCACACCCCAGCAGGCCTCAACCAGCCCCTCGCTGCTCATGCACCTGATCCACTTGCAGGTGCAGCAGGGGCTGGATCTGTGGGGACTGGGCCCCTCCACCCACACCCACCCACTCTCCTGGCCACGAGCAGCTGACATGGCTGTGATCCGCCCCTCAGCAGCTCCTTATTCACCAGGAATGTTCTTCCTGTTCGTGCTGCCGCCGATCGCAATGGCGCGCCTGCACGCCNTCGCCGCNTGCTNGCCCGCGCTGNCTGCCCACGGCGCGCTGGGTGGGCGGCAACGCCGGCGGCGATGGCAACAACGGCGACAGCTGAGCGGAGGGATAAAGCAGTGGCTGTGACACAGTGGGCGGCAGCAGGTTTGATATTTGTTTTGCCTTACGCTTTCCGTTTCATGCTGCACCAGCATCCAATTTTTGAAACGCGCTTTGGAACCTGGCTGGCATTGCAGCTGTGCCTGTCTCCTGCCCACAGTAATTACAATCTGATGGGACTGAACAGCAAGACAGAATGCACCGCTGGCCAGCAGCATGCTATCTGTGGTGCACGAGTGAGGCACACATCACGCCCACAGAGATACAGGTATGCTGCGCCCAGCTGGCCTGCGATCACAACTTCTTGGGCGCCAGTTCCCCCGTCAGCTCCAGCTCCAGTGCCTTGAGGCGCAACGAGTGGAGTTGCAGCCGGGGCTCTGGACCCAACACTCGTTGGAGGTAAACCAGGTCATTCGCCACAGACTGCAGCTTGGACTTCCACGAGCTCATGAAGGAGTGGCTCACGGCGGACCGCATCGCCGCCTCTCGCTGTGCCTCCAGCTGCCGCCGGTCTGCCGCGCCACGCTCTGCCGCGTCACGCGCTGCCTCCAGGCGCCTCCGCTCTGCTGCGACACGCTCTGCCGCAGCTCGCTCTGCCTCCAGCTGCCGCTGCTCCGCTGCTGCACACTGAGCCGCTGCCTGCGCTGCCTCCAGGCGCCGCCGGTCTGCTGCCTCCAGCCCCTCATCAATGGCTGCCGCCAGGCCGGTCAGGTTGTAGAATTCTGCTTCGGCCTGCAGCTCCTTGCAGTCCTCATCGCTGGCCGGAAGGACCGCTGCTCCATCCCGCAGGAAGTTCAGCACCCGGCCAAAGTGCTTGCCCTCCCTGCAGCAAGGGGAGCACAGTGAATGTATGGGTCGCTGCACCGAGTGCATGTTCAAGGCAGCCTGCTCGGCTGGCAGCCGACATGTCAAGCAGCGCTAGGTTGATCTGCCACTCTGCCGTCAAGGCAGATACTGCGATTAAGCACCGAGGCTGCCCTGCCCTGAAGCAAAACACAGCTCCAGCGGACGTGCGCCCAACCCTGCCGCCGCTGCCGCCACCGCCGCTCACCGGTCATGAAGAAGCGGCCCTCCGCATCCTTCAGCAGGGTGGGCTGCGCCTCTCCCGAGAACATGGCGGCCAGCGTGCCCGGCTGGGCGCACAGCGTGGTGCGAGTGGTGGTGAAGGCGCTGCCGCCCACGCTCAGGTGCACCAGCTCGGCGGGCTGGGAGGCCGCCATGGTGCCTGTAGCTGAAGCACACCGTTGAAGCAGTCTGCAGGCAGTGGGCAAGCAGCCCAGCAGCAGAACCGGCGGCAGGCGGCGCTGACCGTGCAGCGGCGGCGATTGTTTGCACGATGGCAACTCACTTGCATAAGTCGTTGAATAAAGACAACATGCAGGGCCCTGGCTGCAGCCGTGCTGGGCTGGAGCTGCAACCTGAGCAGCGGGGTCGGGGTGCCTCGTCGGCTTCTGCCGCCGGCGCAGCGGCGGCGCATGGGCGACCTGCTCGAGGCAACCTCAAATGGCTCTTGTGTTGTCCCATAACATTGCTCGGTCTCTGCTCGTTGCTCTCAACACCCTCAGCATCAAACGAGGGTGCGAAGAGCGTCCTTCAGCAGCGCGCTCCCAGTTGCCGCACTATGAAGGCACCAGGCGCACCCTTCTCGTTCGAGGTCATCAGCAGCAGCGTGATCAAGCCGCGAGCAGCGGGCGGGAGTAACGGTACCAGAAACAGCAAGAGCGGCGGCGGCTCCGACGCCACGCTCCTCTCTGCGTTCGACGCTACCATAGGTCAGCTGCTGTTAACGACGCCAGCTGCCGAGCTGGCGCAGTGCTGGTTGTGAAGAGCAGGCTTCATTGGCGCAGAGCAAGCCAAGAGCAAGCCGCTGCAGTTGCCGATCACGCTTGCACCTGCTGCCGCTGCCCTGCCACCGCTCCCAACACCTGCTGCTGCTGTGCCTGCGCTCCTCCCCTGTGCAGTGGCTACACGCATCGGCCGCGCCATCGGCTTCCCCACACAAGTCGACCCCAAGGCGCTGGCGGCCGCCCTGCAGCAGACTGTGACCGACCTGCCCTTCCTGGCCGGCCGCTTTGGCGGTCTGAAGAAGCTTCGGCTGGACAGCTTGTCCATCAAACACACTGGAGAGGGCGTGCCTTTGACAGTCATTCGAGCGGAGGGCGCCACGCTGGCGGCGCTGGCGCCGGAGCACTGGCCGCGCAGCGGCGTGACCATTGCGCAGCCGGCTTGGCCGTGGTATCTGGAGCGCCTGGATGTGGGCAAGAAGTGAGTGGCGGCAGGGGTGGAGAGCAGACAGAGGGGAGGTGGGAGGCATTTTGGGTGGTGGGCAGCAGCTGGAACTGCAAGGCATGCGCATTGAAGAGCACATTGCAGTGACTGGTGCATCCGCCACTGCCANCCTGCACTTCCCCTNCCACTCACTCAACGCACCGCTCCCTTGCTCCCACAACCACTCTCATCCTCCCCACTCAGGCTGCTGTCCGGCCAGGAGCCTCTCATGCGTGTGCGCCTCACCCAGCTGGACGATGGCTCAATCCTGGNCTTCACCTTCTGCCACTCGCTCTTCGACGGCACCCGCTGGCCTGCCTTTGCCACTCACCTGGCCGCCCGATACGTGGCGGCGTCCGGCGGGCCGCAGCCGGGGAAGGAGGAGCTGCTGAGGCCCTGCGACCGCCGCCAGCTGTCGGTGGAGCAGCTGAGCAAGCAGCTGCTGGGGTGAGGAATCAGTGGGTGGGCGCTCTGCCGGATGCATTTTGCGGGCTGTGGCATGGTAGCAGCTGACCGCAAGCTTGCAAGCAGGCGCGCTTGGTCAGGCAGGGCACATTGCTGAGCCAGCAGTGTGCTGCTTTGGTTTGCTTTATGCTGCCTGCCATTCTTCCACYCGCAGGGAGGGCGCGGGCACCTGGGTGACGCCTGAGGTGCACGTGCGAGGCTCGCTGCTGGGCTACTGGCGCCTCTGTGGGTGGCAAGCTGCTTGGTTCTGGGGTACCCTGGCCGGCAGGCTGGTGAAGAGCCTGGCTGCACCGCTGATAACACACGCTGTGCAGGCATTGCCTGTCCCCATCTGCTCGGCCCTGCACCCCGNCTTCACCCACCCACCCCACCCTCCCGCCCCGCCCGCAGTCAAGCTGCTGCTGGCCAACAGCTGGCAGCAGATGGACCTGATGCTGCTGCACATCCCCGAGAAGCAGGTGGCAGCTCTCAAGGAGCTGGCTGCTGGTGAGCTCGGTCGATGGGCARGGAAGGGCGAGGTGCAAGGATGCACGTTTGCCAAGGGCAAAGTTAGCTAGCCACCGGTGTGCTCCTGCTGGGCGTTTGCTGCCATTCCCGGGCCCGCCGCTGCTGCTGACGGCAAACGTCTGCTCAACTGCTTGTTAGAACACATTCCTGAACCCACAACGTCATCCCACCTCCCTGCTGTTACAGATGGCACCGACCTCCCAGTCACCAGCGGCGACGCGGTGCAGGCGGCAGCCGCCCTGCTGATGCATGCCGCCCGCGGCCGCCCCCTGCTGCCGGTGGCCCCCAAAGCCATGGCCGTCCTGGTGCAAATGCCTGCTCCAGAGGCCTACTTGGGCAACGGCGCGCGCTTCCTGCCCGTGTCCCTGCCAGCTGGCACAGCCCAGCCTGCTGCGCACGACGCGCCCGCTGCGCTGCGCGCGCTGGCCGGCGCGATCCGCAGCGCAACCGCTGCCTTCCGTACCAACCCAGAGGAGCCTCTGGCGGCCATGGCGGAAACTGAGGCGCTGGCGGCAGCCCCAGCGCCCCGCATGCTGGCCTTCTTGGCCGCTGAGCGGCTGCCCCGGCTGACCTGCAGCGTCAACTACGTGCCCGCCCAACCCAAAGTGGGAGCCGAGTGCTTCTGCATTGTAATATGTTGTATGGTTGTGCCGCCGATCGGCAGTTGTCATGCACAAGCAGCCTGCAGTTATCTGAATGCGGTACGACTTGCAGGTAACTAGCATCGCCCTGTGCCCTGCAGATGGATCTGGGCATGGGCACCCTTGCGGTCGCCGATCGCGAGCTGACGCACCCGCTGGCCCGAGGCATGGTTGTGATTCGGGGAGCCGAGCAGGTGCAGGGCGGCGGGGCTGGCACAACAAACAGGGTGGCAGGGTGAGGCTTGCTGCCTTGCACCTGAATGTCACCCACCTCCACACCAGTCCTGGCATTGATTCGGGCTTTCACCCTTTGGGCGCTCCCCGCCCACCCACACCCACCTGCCTGCCCACCTGCACTCTCTTCTGCCCACTCGCTCCTGCCCTGCAGCCCTACAGCGACGGCCTGCTGGTGCAGCTGTGCCTGAGCCCCCAGGCCGCCCAGGGGCTGAGGAAGCACCCGCTGCTGGAGGCGCTGCTGCCGCTGGCGCGCTGGGTGGGCGGCGACTCATGAACGGGCTCAGCAGGCTGAGCAGGCCGCAGTAACCAGAGCATGCATGCTGATCATGCTGCCTCACTTATCAGCAGGCGACTGGAGTAATGCTGCCGGCGCTGTCCGTAGCACAGCTGCAATGTTGGAAGGGATCTTAATCCGGCATCATCAATTTGACTGAGCCAGGCTGCAGCATGCAGCCACCAGCGATATTTAATCCATGCAACTATTCCACTGCTTGCACTGTACCACCGCATCTGTGCACTGCCTCCATCCTTGTCCCAACTCCCGACCGATTCTTCCTATAGGTTGATCACATGCGCTACGTATGTAAATGCAAGGGGAATGCGAGTGAAGACAGGGAAGGGGACAGGTTTGTAGTAAAACTGAATCACACGGATATGCGTGCAAGTATGGCACAAGCAACAACAGGCATGCAGGGGGCTTGCGGAACATGTGCAGGAGCTGCTTTGCAAACACAAACTGAAAGCAAGCGACATGCTACATACAAACAAAGCGGCTACAGGGGGACACGTGCCTATGCACGGCCCTGCGCCGGTGCCGCGGGCCGGCGGAAAATTGGGCAAGAGATGCGGAGGGCAGGCGGGGGGATATTGCAGCGGGGGACATCACAGGGGCGCTAGGGGAAAACTGCGCGGCAGCAGAGCCCGAAACGCAGGAGGGGGCTGCGTGCGGAGGCAAACAGAGTAGTATGAAACGGGGCAGAGAACTGGGGAGTGAACTTGACAAGGATAGTATGCACTGTATTAGGTGTCACTTAGTAGGTGCATGGCGCCAGCGGGGGCGATGCATGGGTACAATACAGACATGCGAGCAAGCGGCAAAGTGTGTAGCAAGCGGCGAGGAAGTGTGCTAGGGGAGGGAGCAAGCGGCCAAGTGTGCGGGTGCAACCGGCTAAGCGGTGCTCAGGGGGNTGCATACAGAGGCAGCAAGCTTGCCTAAACAAGCTCGCCAAGCTAGCGAGTTGGGGTTGGGCAGTGCACGCGGCATGGTAGCCCGCTAAAGCGAGCTAATCAGGCATCGGGGTGCCGCAGGCCGGGGCGCATCTCCAGCGCCCACGTCACCACCTCCGCGGGCGGCGGCAGCAGCGCGGCGGGGCGGCGCAGGACCAGCAGGGCAGCCTCTCCGCGGGACATTCCCCACTCCTTGCTAATGTGCCGCAGGCGGCGGGCAGCCAGCTTGCAGTCCAGATCACCCAGGGCCGGGCAGCGGTCCAGCGTGGCGCGCGCCTGCGCCTCGCTCATGCACAGCTGCACAGGAAAGAGGGTGGGCCGGGGAGGGTGGCAATCAAGCGCAGCGGTGGGGAGTTGGGCCATGACAGGCTGCGGAGGCAACCGTTTTGCGTGGAGCAGCCAGCAGAGCGATCAAGCCACACTGGACCACCTAAGCGTCGACATATTGCAGCAAGAATACAACCGCAGCCAGCGAAAGGGCACAGCTTGCAGAGATCAGCCGGGATCCAATCTGCCGCCAGCCGCTGCTGCCCCCTGCCACGCCCTTGCTCCCACCTCCTTCTGCAGCCAGCGGCGCATGGCCATCTCTCGCATGCTGTGAGCCATCCAGGGGTACAGCGTGACCTGCGTCTGGTCGCGTGGCACCTTGAGCCAGTCCAGCGGGTTGAAGTTGAAGCTGCCTAGGTCGAACGATGCGGTGGGCGCGACTGCCGCCCGCCGCCTGCGCAGGGTTTGCTGCCGCTGCCGCCGGCGGCCGCCCAGCAGCTCGCTGGCGGCCCCCAGCGCTGCTGCCGAGCCGTCCACTGTTGCCTGGATCGTGCGGGGGGCGCGGGCGAGCCCCAGCGCCATGGCTGATGCGGCGAGCGAGCACAGGGGAAGCGGGCGGTGCCGGGCTGGCGTGACGTTGCAGGGCACGACGGGCAGCGCGCGGTGAGATTGTCGGGCGGGCGGAAGGCGCAGGGTCGCTATCGACTTTCGCCCACGTGTCGTCTGCCGGGATCGGCGGCCTGCGCGCCCCACAAACGCCTTCAGAGTGCCTGAAGTTCAATTCGACACCAATTGAGAATTGCCGACAAGTGATTCGGCACGACCCGCCTGCCGCCGGCGCCCTGCCTTGCACGTTCAAACCGCGCTTGCAAATGTGAGGCGAGTTGCAGTTGAGCCCAGCACCGGCGCTGGGAGGGGAGCAGAAGAAGAGACACATGCACACTCAAAGACGGCAGCACAAGAATACAGGGGACTGCTGGGGCGCAATGAAACGGGGGCTGCCGCTCAGCACGCGCACGTCGAGCCTGCCGCGCCGCCTGCCCCCGCCTTTGCTGCCGTGGACGGCGCCAGATTGATGTCCACAAGGTCCTCCTGCACACAGAATGGTTGCAGCAAAGGATATGGTCACAACACGATGCCAGGCGCTGTCCCTTGGAGGTTCGAAGCGGCTGCTAGAAGGGCGGAACAACCGTCATCAGCAGGAGGGACGGCAGGATCCTCTTGAGCGCATGCTGCTGCAATGCAGGGCCGGCAGCGCCACCTGCCCAGCAGCACCATGCCACAGATCAGCCAGCTNGTGAAGAANGGAAACGGCACCAACCAGCCCACCTGTTTGGCTGTGCTGAGCGCCTCCATGCCCAAGCAGCAACTGCTGCTGACTAGTGTTCATGCCCCAAAACAGCCAGCGGTGCCGCATTAAAGCACCGCCATTCCCACCTGCTTGGCTGTGTTGAGCGCCTCCATGCCCGGCAGCGCGGCGGCGATCTTGCGGAACAGCGCCTTGATGTTGAAGCTGCGGCAGGTGCAAAGGTTAGGGTACGAGTGGGCAAGTGACACAGAGCACCGGAGCTGCCTCGCATCAATTGCCGCGGAGCATCTTCATTAGTGACGCTGCAGGAGATGCCAAATGCACACCAGCACGCAAAACCTGGGAGGCCACGCACCCCGCCTTGGCGCTCGTCTCGATGAACATGACGTTCAGCTCGCGCGCTTTGGCGTCGCCCTCCTCTATCGACACCTGCAATGAGGCAGTGCGTGTGCAAGAGGCACGAGTGACTGTCGGGGCAGATGTGCAGTAGGGTTGGGTCACCCTTGCAAACTTGGCAGCGCCCTCCTCTATCGACACATGGGAGGAGGCAGATTATGCGGATGATGGCTCATGTAACAGCCGCAGGAGTGGCCTCCAGTGAGCAGTCCACATAGTGAGCAAATACCGTCGCTGCTTCGGTTAAATTACACTTGGTACAACACTGCGCGCCTGCTGCCTCAAAACCAGCCAGCATGACCATGCACGATGTAGAGCGCTTCGCACCTGCCGCTTGTCCACCAGGTCTGTCTTGTTGCCCACCATGACGATGATGCCTTTCGCTAGCCAACTTGCAAACTACGCTTATCCATGCTAATAAAAAACTCACCTGCCGCTTGTCCACCAGGTCTGTCTTGTTGCCCACCACACCAATGAAGCCTCTCGCCTGCCACTTGTCCTAAATACCAGCCATGCTGAAGCCAACCA
Organism: Chlorella ohadii; assembly: GCA_025026875.1. Taxonomy (NCBI): domain Eukaryota; kingdom Viridiplantae; phylum Chlorophyta; class Trebouxiophyceae; order Chlorellales; family Chlorellaceae; genus Chlorella; species Chlorella ohadii. The sequence goes on from JADXDR010000084.1 coordinate 232,283, forward strand.
AGATGGCAATCAATCATTCACCTGCCGCTTGTCCACCAGATCGGTCTTGTTGCCCACCATGACAATGATGACGTCGCTGCCGCGCTCCGCCCGCACCTCCTCAACCCACCGCTGGATGGACAGGAAGGACTGCCGGTCTGCAAGTGGAAATAGGGCAGAAGTAAGCAAGGCGGGATGCCGTTGGTAAAGTCGCCAGAAGAAGTGTGCGGTGCCTCTTCCACCCATCGCTGCATGGACAGGAACGACTGCCGGTCTACAAACAGACATGGCAGGTGCATGCAAGAGATCAGTTGGTGAGCTTAAATTAACATGCTCAAAGTAGAAGCCGCCAGAGCCTAGCCATACACCTCACTCAATAAACCGCACCACCACCGCCACCACCAGCAGCAGCTTGCAAGTCGATCAACTGCAACTAAAAGCACAGCTCACTAGTGACGTCGTACACCACCACCGCCACCGACGAGTCCCGAATGTAGGATGGGATCAAGCTGCGGAACCGCTCTTGGCCCGCCGTGTCCCTGCAGCATGGATGAAAGGTGAAGCTGGCTTATCGCCGGTGCAGCAGCACTGCCTATGCAGCAAGGCAGCTGCTGCCAGGGTTGCGTGCCCACTAATCGCACATGCCACAAGCGCCCGCTTGCGCCACGCGTGCAGCTGCCCCTTCTATACAGCCTGGTGGTCAGGCCTGCGGCAGCCAACTGCCGCAGCACAGCACAGCACAGCACAGAGGCGCACCACAGCTGCAGCCGCACGGTTCGGTCCTCCAGGTACATCGTCTTTGACAGGAAGTCGATGCCGATGGTGGCCTGCAGCAAACGTTGGCAGCATGTGGCTGGCCGTCAGCCCCACCGCTGAGCGTTGCCGGCATGGACAGCTGCTGCAGCGAGCCAGCCTACAGCTAGGTGCCAGATCAATAGCAACTGGTGCGCCAGGACCGCCACAACTGCAAACCATGTAGCCCACCTGGTAGGTTGTGTCGAACTTGTCATACATAAACCGCGTGATGATGCTGGTCTTGCCCACAGACTGCACGGTTGAAGTAAATGCCAGCACAGGATTGGAACACAGCAGCCGCCAAGGCAGAATGGCTGCGAGTGGACCGCAGCAGGCCCTGCCCTGGTCGGGCTGCGCAGATTCAAGCCGCAACACTTTCTGCACTACCTTCCGGCAGCCGCACACGCACACACGTGATAGTATAGCATGGTCTGTCTGCATCAGGCCAACACCAAACGTGCAGCACCCAGCCCCAGCCGCCCACCTGGTCCCCCAGGAAGACCAGCTTGTATTTGGCCAGCGGCGTCACTGTGCTGGCCGCCATGGCTGCTCCTCCTTGTCCCGCTCCTCCGCTGCCGCACCCCTGCTGCTCGCTCTACAGCTGGCCGCTGCCGCTCTGTCTCGCGCTGGGTGCTGCTCTGCAAGGGCAGTGCAGGAAGGCAGCAGTGAGCGCAGGCAGAGGCAGCAATGGTGGAGCGGCAGCGCCCACTGGCGGCGGCAGCTGGGCGGGCGCGCCCGGCGGCTCTGGTCGCCTGAGTGGCTGCAGATTGGAGCAGGCAGCTTGCAGCAGTCAGCGGTAGCGCTCCAGGGAGCGCGGCAGGCCGCACGCACCTCTGGCTGCCCCGTGCGCCGGCTCTCGCTCCCCTGCGCGCGGCCGCAGCTGGCCCGAGCCTTCAGGTAATCAGATCCGCTTCAGCAGGCCCCGCTCCGCCTCCCTTGTTTGAGCGACCGCGGGTTTGTTGGCTGCGCACGCTGCGCCAGGCGTTTGGGAACTGCTGATGATCAAGCGAGCAACGAGATCAGTCGGATCGTGGCAGCCGCGTGGCCTGAGACAGTCCCATGCCGCCGCTGGGCGGTGCACGGCGGTCGGCGGCGGGTGGGCTGCGCGTTCGGCTCTCTTCCCCGACTGCCTGTATGGTCGGCTGGAGCGAGATGTACTCAACGCAACCTTGGGGTGACTGGTGTGACATGCGCGAGGACGCAAGGTCTGCCTTTTGCATCTGTGAAGCAGGGGCCTTGCCGTGCTGAGACGGCTTTTGCCACACCGAGCGGCGGCAGCGGTTGGCAGGCGAGGAGAGATGACGCCCTGGTAAGCATGGTGGGAAGGACTGACGAGCATGCTCCATGCCCCTGTATCAACCCACCTGCACAGGCTTTTAGCCGCCTGGCTAGCCAAGCAATGTGCAAAAACCCGCCACCGTCGGCGTACGCCTGCTGCGAGCTCTGCCGCCCGCATGCAGTGGGCACCTGCGCTGGATGCGGGCCTCTCACAGATCATGATGCGTTGACACGGTGTATGCAAGCGCTCGATCAAGCGCACCAGCTCTAGGAAGCCGCAGTGGCACTCGCAAACGCCCCGGCTGTCCACCGGGGAGGGGCTTGAGCGTCAGGCAGTAGCTGATCAGGAGGGCAGGGTGAGGCCTGGAGCGAGTGTGCGAAGCGGGGCGCCGCTTGGGAGCGGGCCACGCCGCTAGGGCTCTGCCGCCCTTGCCGCCGGCCGCTCGTGCTGCCGATCGTTCAGCCAGTCAACCGTCACAGCAGCCATGGATGCAGCTTACCTCTGCTTCTTGCTGCTGGGCACCGGGGCGCTGCTCCCCTGGAATGCCCTCATCACTGCAGCCGACTGTGAGTGGGGGGCCGGTGCGTTTGAACAGTGCGCATGCACCTGTTGATTGCACTTGCAAGCTGTTGCCATGCCGGTGTGGCGTGCCTCTGTTTTCAATGCCCTGCCCTCCCTTCCTGCACTGCAACTTGAACTGCAGACTGGGAGTCTGTGTTTCCGGTGAGCACAGTCGGCAGGCACACTCGGGCCGGCAGTTGCAGCAGCTGTCCGCTAGGAGTTGCTATCCCGCCAGCGTTAACATGAGGTGCAAGGAGATGGATTTGGCATGCCCATGTGTGCCACCGCGCACTCTCACCCACCCCAGCGCCTTGCCAACAACCCTCCCCCGTAGGGCCGGCACACCGACCGGCTGCTGACCGTCTGCTACCTGCCAGTCAATCTGGCCACGGTGACCACCATGGTGTGCCTGCACGGAGCGGTGCGGCCGCGGCTGCGCATCCAAGCAGGGCTAGGGGGCTTCACCCTGGCGCTAGCGGCCGTCACCCTGGTGCGACCTGCTGTTGTCCTTATGGAATGGTTGCGTGCGTGTGGCGGCTCAGGATTGTTGGCTTGAAACACTTTCGGGCGTTGCACGCCGTGGCGCGGGCAGGGCCTGTGATGGTGTCAGCTAGCTTCGCAAGCCCCAAAGCAGCGCAATCAATCACCTATCCCACTGTAATGATTGCTTGGCAACCTTTTGGAGCGTTCCAGTGACTGATGGCTGATTGATCATGAGCAGCAATGCCACATTGTGCCCCTGCAGATGGACCGCAGCTCTTGCGCAGCCGCCGCCCTGGCCGCCCTGCTGGTACTGGTGGCGGCCTGCGGAGCCTTTGATGGCTTGACCAGTGGCGCCCTGTACGGGGAAGCTGCTGTGCTGGCTCCCAGCTACACGCAGGCACTTGCCACCGGCAATTCGCTGTCAGGTGAGTTTCTTTCGGGCGGTCTGGTTTGCTTCCCTTCAGGTTGTTGTCATCATGTCAGGTGAGGCCTGCTGCCGCCGGTTATGCGCATTGATGCGCTACTGCCATTTAAGCGTCTAGCGTTGCAAAAAGTAGGAAGCTGTGACGCTGAGAGGCAGGCTGCGGTGCATGCCATCTGCACAGAACAGCTTGAGTCGGTAGATCTGCGGCCCTCTTTGCCACCAGCCGGCTTTAAACTGCCATCCAGTGCCCTTCTCGCTTGCTTTGCAGGCATTGCTGTGTCTCTGCTGCGCCTGGGCACCAAGGCCACCCTCCCAGACAGCCCTGAAGGCCTGCGCCGCTCAGCCAACCTGTATTTCTGCATTTCAGCGCTGGCCTGCCTGGGCTGCGCGCTGCTCTACAGCCTCGTGCTGCCGCGGCTGGCCAGCGTGCAGCGCAAGCGAGAGGCGGCCCTTGCGGCGGCGATGCTCAGCTACGGCCCGTTGCCTGAGGCGCCGCCGGCAGTGGACGGTGAGGGAGAGGAAGGTAACACAGCAGTGCTGAAGGAAATGGGCTTTCGGACAACACCAGGGAGTTCAGCCCAGCAGCAGGTGGGGCTGGATTTGGAGCATTTAGCAGAGGAGCGCAGCAGCCCTGCACCCCAGCAGCAACAGTGGCGGCAGGCAGGAGAGGCGGCTCCCTTGCTGGGCGACATGCAGCACAGCATGCACAGCAGTGCCAGCAGCCCCAGCAGCATGGTGCTGCTGCGGCACATGTGGCGCCTGACGTTGGCCAACGGCCTTGTGTTCGTGTGAGTGATTGGCTTGCATCAAGTTATCTTGCAGGGCAGGTTGCAGGCCTTGCATTGCCGCCGGGCCACCCTACCAGTGCTTGCTGTCAGAATGGCTTGCAGCCCAGCTGGCATTCCCGCAACTCGCTCCTGTGCAGAGTGACGCTGTCCATCTTCCCCGGAGTGCTGGCCGAGGACCTGCACAGCCCGCAGCTGGGAAGCTGGTATCCCATCCTCCTGCTGGCGGCCTACAATTGTGCTGATGCCGCCGGCAAGGCGGCAGCGGGCCGGCGCTCACTGCGGCTCAGGTGGGTGGTCTGAGGGGAGCTAGGTGCTCTGAAGGTAGCTGTGGTTCAGGCTGAGTGGCCCAACTTGTACGGCACTATTCCTCACAAGGCAGCCAACCTCGGTCCCTGTTGTGCAAAGCACATGTCGTGACAGGAGGCAGCTGACCCCTGCCCCTGTCTCTGTCCTGCAGGGACGAGCGAGCCATCCTTGCAGCGGCGGCAGCACGAGCGCTCTTCGTGCCAGCCTTCCGCCTGGCCGCTGTTTGCCAAGCGGGCGTGCCGGCCGTGCTGCTGCTGACTGCGGCGCTGGGCAGCAGCAACGGCTTTGTGTGTGCCTGTGCCATGATAAGAGCACCCGCGACAGTGCCCCCAGCTGCAGCAGGGCTGGCTGGCAACTTGATGGTGCTGTCGCTCGTCCTGGGGCTCTGCCTGGGCGCAGGCGCAAGTTTCCTGTGGCTGCTCCTGCTGGCATAGCTGCTGTGTACACTGCGCACACTATGCAGGCTGCTGTAATCTGTACGAACAACATCCATTTTTACGCCCGACAGCAAGCGAATGCACCAGCGCCGACTGAATGGATGTGGGTACACTGTGTGTGGGCAGCGGCAGCCCAGCAATTGGAATGATTTTCAGGCCGGTGGGGTGTGCTGTGCTGCGCGCCGCCGCCGCCGCCGCTGAAGGCGAGCAGGCACGGGGCACGCTGCTCTGCACAAGGTTGCTTCTGCGCCTCAGCAACATCCTGCCGTAAATTCAAGCCGCAAGCCAGGCGCACACGAGCGAGGCCACTGCCCACCGCCCCTCACACTCTGCGAGCAGCGTTCCTGGCCGGCCCACAGCAAGCCATGCTTCACGCCTGTGCAGCAGCACGGCCCTGGGCGCCCAGCAGCGGCCGCCGGGTGGGCGGCGGCTGCCGGCCCCGTGTCGCTGCTCGGGTGCACGGCTTGCGAGCCTCCCCTTGCATGCCGGTTATGGCAGCCCTGGATCTGGACCAGGGAGTGGCGGCTGAGCCACTGGTGCCCCAGCCAGCATTGCTGCAGTTTGCCTCCGCTCTGAGCGAGGCGGCGATCGCCAGCTTTGCAGCACCCGCCATCGCCGCTGGGCTGGAGTGGGTGCCATACGGCCAAGGGCGCTGGCGCTGCCCTCCCACGCCTGATACCAAGCAGCTGACCTTTGGCGACGCCCTGGGGATTGACCACGGCTGGCTTAACGTTCAGGTGAGCTTGGCTAACTCAGCCTTGATCGTCGAATCCGGTGATCTCCCGCTGCTGACATTGCAGGCGGATGGTCACCTTATACAGCCAGAATGCTGTGTGCTCTGAGAAAGGCACGACCCCACGTTTACCATGCAGTGGGATGAACCGCTGCCTGTGCTGCCGGCGGGCAGCGTGCAAGTGACGCGGGTGTTTGAGAGCTCAAGCAAGCCAGTGAGAGTTGCTCCGCCAGGCTCTAAGCTGGTCCGGATAGCACAGCGGGTGGCTCAGGCAGTCACTGAGGAGGCGGCAGCTACTGGCTTTGGTCAGCACGTGCTCAGCCAGGGCTGGCACCTGTTTGTGATCAGCACAGACGAGTGTGAGACTGATCATCTCGTGTCGGAGCAGTACTACAATGCCATCATCATCAACCGGCTGCTGCTGCTGACGTTCAAGCGGCACAGCGGCCATACTGAGGAGGCGATTATGCAAGAGCTGGCCCTGCACATGTCGCACCACCTGGCGCAGCATATGGTGAGAGACAGACGGTTTGCATGTGCTGAGAGACAGTGGCAGCATTGTCAGGCTGCGGGTGTGGCTAGCATTGCTGGTGCATGCGTTCATGCAATGCGCATGTTGCTCGTTGGTGCGCCGATGCAGGATTGACCGCAATCTGCCACCCCGCGCTCACCCTTCCTGGTGCAGGTCGAACCCTTGCTGTGGAGCGGCTTGCTTTACCCCTGCCCTGCCGCTGCCCGCATCTGGTTGGCTAAAGCAGCCGGCGAAGATGTGGGCATGCACCTGGCTGCCGCCCACCTGGCGCAAGAAATGCTGTGGTGCGCCGGCGGGTCAGGCGCCAGCTGTTCTGTGTTTAGTGGTGTGCAGAGCGCGATGTGTGGCATTTGCCCATTGCAGCTGGACGCAATAGCCCTGCATTCCACTGACTGCTGATCAGCTGTGTGTGTGTGACACACATGCGCTGCCACCTGCAGGCGCACGGAAATGGAGGCTATTGCGATTGCCGCCCGTGTGCTGCTGCGGGCCGGCGTTCCACCTGAGCTGGTGACAGCCGGCTACCAGGCCAAGCAGCGGCAGCTGGTGGCAACGGCTGCAAAGGAGGCGCAGTGGCAGCCGTTGGACCACAAGGAAAAGCTGTGGAAGGCTGCAGCAGGGAGTGGGGATGCCGATGCGGCCGACCACCGAATGACTGCAGAAGAGGTGGAGAGTGTGATTGATCATCTGGACATGATGGAGGGTTTTGGCTAGTTGCTGAGCCCTGAGCTATATTTTGCATCTCTTCYAGCTCCCCTGTATGCCTGGCCTGAAGGGTGTCCGGAAGAGTGGCGCAAAGAACTGGCCACCTGCCTGACCGACACGCTGCCGCCGCTCAGTGCGCGCATTGCACAGATGCGTGAGGCGGCGGCGCGTGGGCTGTAGCACCTTGGCTGCAGCACAGCTGGCCTGCCCTTACGTGCACTAGCACTCCCATCCTTGCCTGCTCATGTGAATGCTGCAAACCTTTCACTCGCTTCTCGCCACAATCGGAGATCTGTATCAATTGCACATGGAGTAGGGCCAGCAGATTGAGAAGCAGCGGACGGCAACACTGGGCAACAATGTGAGCAGTGCTGGGCAAGGGTTGGGTCCTAAACCACTCAACACTCCGCAAAAACCTTCCAAACATGGCGCCGCTCTGCACAGGTTAGAACATCGGCTGCCGGGCAGCTGCCTGCGCAAGCTGCGGGTGGGTGGCCCGCAGCTGCGCCTCTGCCGCCGGCAGGTCTGCACCCAGGGCACACAGGCGGGCCAGCAGCGCGGCGTGCAGCTGGGCGGTTATGCTCTCTTCCTTTGCCAGCTGTGGCCGCATCTGCTGCTTCAGCCGGGCAGCATGCAGCTCTGCATCCTCTAGCTGCTGGATAAAGCGCCGGGCCTCAGCTGGGTCTTCTTCAGGTGCATTGTCTTCTCCATCCGCAATCGCCCGCCGCCTCATTTCCTCTTGTAGCGCCTCGGCCTCCTGCTGCGCCGCCCGCAGCGGCGCCAGCACCTCTGCAATAGCATCAAGCTCCTGCTGCGCCTGTGCCACCGCCGCCTCTGCTGCCCGTAATGCTGCTGCCCGCCCCTGCTCCAGCTCCTGCTGCGCCTGGCGGCGAGCCTCGATTGTTGCTGCTGCTTCAGCTGCCGCGGCCGCCAGCTCTGCCATTGCAAAAAACTCGGCCTCCACTTGCAGCTGGCGCAGCTCCAGCAGCCCTTGGGGCAGCGGCGGAATGTGCCCATCCCTCAGATATGCCAGGACGAAGGGGAAGTGGGCGGGGTCGCTGCRYAYGGGGGAGGGGGTTGGGGAGAGGGGTGGGCAAAGCCTGGGCATTTCCCTTTTGTTGGCGCACCGGCTCGTACAACCCAGCCATCATTGCTCACGCCTGCAAGCCTGCATGCACGACCCACCACCCTATCCCATCCCACCCCACCCCACCCCACCCCACCCACACCAACCCTCACCGGTCCAGGAATGGATGCCCCTGCTCATCTCGCAGCGCCGTCGCCTGCATGTCGCCACGAAACATGGCTGCTAGCATGGAGTCGGGGTGCTTGGTTAGCGTGGCACGTGTGGTGTGGAACAGCCTGCATGGGAGGCAGCCAGCAACGAGGTGGCTACGAAATGCGCAAAACGCCTGGGCAGCAAGATGCACACAGCTGGTGCAGGATGGTTGCAAGGATAGCAACGGGCCAGCAGAGGCTGCGGGTCCCTGCTGCCAGCCAGGCAGTGCAGTGCAAGCTGGGCGGGTGGGCTCACTGCAAGGTGCCAGCACCGGGCTTGCTATGGCGCCAAGGCCCGGGGGCTTGGCAGCCGTAGCATGCATTCTTATCAAGACCCACCTGCCACCAACATTGAGGACGATCAGCTCATCACTGGCTGCCATCGCTGCAGAACCTGCACAAGTAGGGCGTCAGGCAGTGGGGCTGGACAGATCTCAACTGCCACAGCAGCCAGGGTCGCAAGGCAGCGGCTGGGAAGCGGTGGCGGCAGTGCGGTGGCGGCGAGCGGTGGAGCCGGCGACAGTGGCGGCGCGCGGCAGAGCAACGGCGCAGCTTGCCTTGAGAAGCATGAACACCGTGTACCACCACCTGCTGAGCCCGTGTCGCACCTGAGCACCGGCGGCGCTTTGTGCTCTGCGGCTCCATGCACCGGCTGCACCGCTCGAGCGCAGGAACGCCTTCAGAGAGCCGCGGCACGCAACAACGAACTGCTGAAAACTGCCCAACTGGGCGGATCAGGGTGGGGCAGCACAGCGCTCGCACGCTGCCGCTGCCTAGCGCGGCATTGCTTGGCCTTTCGGCAAGTGTGATTGCATTACATGTCTGGCCGCCAGGCAGGGCTGCGGCCGTGTGTCAATTCAGAGCATGAAATTCAGGAAGCGCAAAAGCGAAGCAAGCAAAACACGGGGGGTGCTGCGCTGAGCGCCGCTCGGGCGGCAGGCTGGGCAGCCGTCGTCCTCGCAGGTTGGATGCCGGTGTGCCCTGGTCGCCACAACTGTTTGTGGGTGCTGGTCAGCAGCGTGTTGGGTGCTGCCCGGATCAGAAGCGGAAGTCGGGCTCCACATCCATGGCCCACAGGAACTTGGTCAGCAGGCTCTTGTTGAACACCTTCTCCATCGGCACCTCGTTGCGCTTGCACCTGCGGGTGGGAGTGGACAGCGGCAAGTGTGAGCATGCAGGGGAGAATTGGTGCAGGCGGCGGCAGCAGGGTCGAACGGTCGGCATCATCGGCCCAGCGCTGCAGCCTAGCCCTGCCGCCAAACCACAACTATTTTGAGCCAGCTGCAGCCCAAAGCACCACCGTGCCGGCATGACGGATCGCAGCCTGCTCTCTAGCACCACCCAACCCAGCTGCACCGCCAAACTGTGTGACAAAGCCGCACCAGGCCACTGTGATGCGCGGGTCGAGGTAGTTGATCTTGGAGGTGCCCAGCGCCACCGTCTTCAGGTCCTCCTTGTTCTGCCGCGGGGGAACAGAACAATTTAACAAGATTGGCTCAGTTATATGGGCAGTGGTGAAGGCAGGGGGTGGAGCGAGGGGCGCTCCTGCCGTCTTCAGGTCCTCCTTGTTCGGCAAACAGCTAACGGGTACATTCAAGTTCAGAACTTGAGAGTGCACCTTGACGTGTGCAGTGGACAGTGGACGCTGGCGGCATTGGTCCCAGCAGGCTCACCTTCGTGCAAGCGCCGATCACGCGCAAGCAAACGCAAGCCAGCAAAAGCAAGGAGGCCATGCAACCACTGCCACAAGCTAACTCAAAGCCCACCTTGGCCTGGATCTCGGTCTTGGACATCTGCTCGCGCTTGCGGTCCAGCTTGGCGCGCACCGAGTCCGCGCTCTTCACCTGCGGTAGGCAGGATTGCAGGGAGTATGGGACACTGAGCACCAAACTTGCTGCAACTGCAGAACAGCTTGGCGCAAGAGCTGCAGGCAGCATTCACCACACGGTGGCGGCAGCGGCGAAGGGCCGGCACACCAGCAGGCCGCTGAGGCTTGCATCCCGCCCCCATCCCGCCCTCATCCCTGGCCGCACCTTTCCGTCCTTGCCGGGCTTGCCCGCCTTGGCCAGCTTCAGCTCCTTCTCCAGCTCCTGCGCAGTTGTAAAAGAAAAAGATAGGTTCAGTGCAACATTATAAATGAAATGCAAGGTAGCTTCATCTCCTTCTCCAGCTCCTGCACAGTTTGTTCCATGAAATGGATAGTTTTCTGTGCAACATGGTGCATGAGTTGCAAGGCAGCTACGGCTCCTCCAGCTCCGCCTGCTGCCTTGACGTCCCCCTAGCAACGAGCACAGAGCAGCACACATGGTGTACAGGCAAACGCATCCAAGGGCTCACATCGATCTCCTCCTGGATGGCCGCCAGCTTCTCCTGCAGCTTCTCCATCTGCCCCTGGTGCCCCTTGGGCACCGACCGCTGGTGGTTGCACAGAATGGCCACCTGGGCGGGAGGGAACGCAGGCATTGCAACGGCAGGGTCAGGCACGCAGCTACAAGCAGGCGATGCCTCTCTTTGCCACCTGTGCTGCGACGAAAGCACAAAAGGCCGCCCCCGTGTGGTATATGTGGTCAACGCACCTCCTTGTTGGCGCGGTCGTACTCCGCCTTGCGCCCCTCCACCGTCTCCTCGGGCGACGGCTCCGCCAGCAGCGTGTCGAGCGTGATGGAGGCGTTGTAGGTACGGAACACCTGAGGAGGGATGCAGTGAGTGGCAGGTTATGTGATGGGAAGGACAGGCAGAGTGTGTCGAGGGGAGTGATGGAGGCGTTGTAGGTACGGAACACCTACAAACAAATGGGTGTGTCCATACAATTGCATAAGCTTGAGTCCCCACTGAAACGCAACGAGCTGGGCAAAAATAGCGCAGAAGGGCCGCCAAGCAGGCGTCTCCTAAGATGTCCAAAACCTGCAGCCAGCGACGCTGCAGGTGAGCTGCCTTACTGGAGAAAAAAACATTCTGTGAAAGTGCCCACCTTGACCGACAGTCCGTCCATGAGGTCCTTGAGCCGCGTGTTGAGGTCCTGGGCGTCAAAGCACTCGAACAGCTGGTCGCCCTCCTTCTTGGCTGCGAGAATTGAGAGGAAGGAAGGGGAAGGACAGGCAGAGAGTGAACGGATGGGCAGAAGGTGGTGGGAGATGCAGAAGCATTCCCGCAGCTGTCTGCACGCTGCGCAGCTGCGGCATGCTTTGGCAACCACCGCTCCGCCCGCTGCACTCACGCTTGCCGCTCTCCGTCTCGCGCTTGAACAGCGCCACGTTCTCAAACACCTTCTTCTCCACCTGTTCAAACCAGGCAACGGCAGCAGGCGCAAGGATGGGTATGCGCCCACAGTGTGTAGCCATGGAGGTGAGGCCGGGCGCTTCATCGCAGCACAGCACAGCGCCGAGCAACTGAGCTAGCACGTGACACGTGGCACACCCGAACAATCCGACACGTGGCACACCCGAACAGAGAGGATCACCCATATGCACCAAGCCAACAGACTGACCAGCATCCCCTTGCACTCACCTCCACCGTGTTCTCGTAGCGGATGGAGTCCTTACCCAGGAAGTCAAACTTGATCTGGTTGGGCGCGATGCACTCCACGTTCTCCACCTGTGGGTGGGCAAGCGAGGGACGAGCAACGTGAACTACTGTTTGTTAGGGCCATCGGTTGGGCGCGATGCACTCCACATTCTCCACCTGTGGGTGGGCAGAGCCAGGTGGGAGGAGTGTACGCGCTGTTTGTCAGGATTTAATTGGGCTGACTGTGCTTTGGTGTGATGCACTCCACGCTCCCCACCTGGGCAAGTGGGTAAGGGAATGGGAAGGGGCAGCGTTAATAAAGCGCTGTTTGTTGGGGCTTTGAGTGATGCACTGCACGTTCTCCACCTGGGCAGGTGAGAGAGGAAAGAAGCCGAGGTTGTGAGACGCCATGCTAAAGCTCACTGGCCCCAAACTGCTGTGCAGCGGCTCCAGGACAGGCCAAAATCCCGGCAGCACAATGCGCGCGCTACTTTGAGGGTGCAGCAGCCCACGGTGACCGCCTCTTCCAGTAATGAAACGGCAAAGCCATGCACAGTGCACACAGGCAGCGCACCTTGAGGGTGCAGCAGCCCACGGTGTCGGCCTCGTCCTCGTCCTTCTCGTGGCCCGCACGCAGCGCCAGCTTGTCGATGAAGTAGAGCGCGGTGGCCATCTGAAAGAGTTGAAGTAATTATGTATGCTAGCTAAATGTTGTGGAAAGAGGAAGCAGCAGCAGCGCCAGCTTGTCGATGAAATAGAGCGTGGAGGCCATCTGCAACAATGAGCAGCAGTTGGAAATTGGCGAGCGGCACAGAAAGTGGTAGCGAGAGGCAGCAGCGCCGGCTTGTCGATGAAGTGGGGCGCGGTGTCCATCTGAGAATGGAGAGTACGGCGGCATCCAAGGGCCATTGAGCCATGCAAGAGTAGTAGGAGTCAGCGCAGCTGCAAGCGGGTGTGGCGGAATGGTACGCCCAACAAACGGCAGCAGAGCCAGCCAACTTCAGCCTGCTCCGCACACAGGCCCCACACACCTGCCGCTCTGCGCGGGTGCGTGCCTCCCAGTTGCGAGTGTAGTCCTCCCGGATCTTGCCAATGTGGTTCTTCAGCTTGCGCGCCTTCTCGTACCTGCGGACAGGCCAGGGATGCCACAAGGGAGTGTGCGAGATTTAGCAGGCGCAGGCACCACACCATAGCAGGCCCGGCACAGCTGGTAGGCTGGCGCCCCGCACCGCAGGTGCGCAGCATGCAGGGCGCGGCGTGCAGGGTGAGCAGCCGCATGCTGCGCACACCTGGCAACATGCAAGCTGCCAACCCAGTCTCCTCACTTCTGCAGGCCACTTTCGCTCTTCCAGGTGGGCTGGCCACTAGCCTCACACAACAAACTAGCAAATGAAAGCGCAAATGAATGCCTCACTTCTGCAGGTCGCTCTCGCTCTTCCAGGTGGAGTTGGCGGCCAGGAACACGTACCTGAGGCGTTGCAGGGGCAGGGGCAAGGCAGAGGAAGTTGGTTGTGGGTGCAGGCAGCGCTTTCCTGCTGGCCCCTGGGGGATATGCATGCCGCCCGCTGCAGCCCCCCATACAGCTCGCGCGCTATCAGCAGTCCAGCCAGCTCACTTGTACTCCTTGGTGTTGACGTGGTCACAACGACCCTGCCACACATCAAAAAAATCAACCAGAAACCGATCAGAACCACAGTGAAACTGCACCCACTTGTACTCCTTGGTGTTGACGTGGTCACAACGACCCTGCCACACATCAAAAAAATCAACCAGAAACCGATCAGAACCACAGTGAAACTGCACCCACTTGTACTCCTTGGTGTTGACGGGGTCGCGCCAGAAGGCCAGCCAGGTGACGGTGTTGTCGTGCCGCACCTCCTTCCACTGCTGGCCTGCAGGGCAGCACAGTAGCAGGCGCAGAGCTGTGAGTTCAGGTAGCATCGCACAGGGCCAGGTGTAGAGTGCTAGCGTGTGTACCAAGCTGCACCTCCGTCCGCTGCTGGCCGCCAGCTCGGCTGCAGTAGCCACGTGACTG